>PVHX01018388.1:0-37160 GCA_004024805.1 Geosciurus inauris | reverse complement strand
CAGAGCTTATATGATGTTCCAGGATCTCCTGGCTTTGAGGGTCTGGGTTGAAAAATCTGCTGAGATCCAAATTGGTCTCCCCCTATATGCAATCTGATTCCTCTCTTTTGTGGCCTTTAAAATTCTATCCTTACTCTACATGCTAGGTATTTTCATTATAATGTGCATTGGCGTAGATCTGCTCTAATTTTGTACATTTAGTGTCCTGTAAGCCTCTTGAATTTGATTTTCCAATTCATTCTTCGTGTTTGGGAAATTTTCTGATATTATTTCACTGAAGAGATTGTGCATTCCTTTGGTTTGAAACTCTGTGCCTTCCTCTATCCCAATAAATCTTAGGTTTGGTCTTTTGATGCTATGCCATAATTCTTGGATGTTCAGTTCATGGTTTCTTACCATCTTCTCTGTGTTCAACTTTGTTTTCAAGATTGTATATTTTGTTTTCATTATCTGAGGTTCTGTCTTCTAAGTGATCTAGTCTGTTGGTTATGCTTTCTATTGAGTTTTTTATTTGGTTTATTGTTTCCTTCATTTTAAGGATTTCTGATTGTTTTTTTTTTTTCACAATTTCTATCTCTTTCTTGAAGTAATCTTTTACTGCCTGTATTTGCTTTCTTATCTCTTTATTGGAGTGATCAATAGTTGCCTTTATTTGCTCTCTTATCTCTTTGTTGGAGTGATCAATTTTTGCCTGTATTTGCTCACTTGTCATTCTTTAAAACACAGATCATTTAATTATGTATATTCTGAACTCCTTCTTTGACATTTCATCAACTGTGCTGTCAATGGATTCTATTATGGTAGTATCTTGGTTTGTTTGGGTCACTTTCTTCCTTTGTTTTTTCATGTTGACTGTATGTCTTCCTTTCTTGCAGTGTGGATCTGAGGTATTGCAGTTTCTCCCCTGTAATCTTGTAGTGATTCTGCAGATTACCTGTACCTCATCTTGGTGTTCGCTTCCAGTCCCCGGCAGGTGTCCCCAGATGGACGCTATTGCCACTAAAGATGGTGGCAGCAGTAGCAGAGGTAACTCAAGATAGCAGTGGGGTGGCCCAAGATGGATGCAAACACTGTCAGAGATGGGGCTGAAAGGGTGGGACTTACAATGGCTTTGGCTGACTATTTGGAGATGCAGCACTCTGGCGTGCAGTGCTGTGGTGGCCAGCTGCCTCCAGGCCCTGTCTGTTGTCCCAAGATGGAGGCTACTACATGGGGAGGGCTACGACAATGGCTGCAGTGCCCCAAGATGGATTTGGGAAGAGAGCAACAGCATGGACCTCCACTCTGTGCAGGGGCGGTCCTGGGCCTGGGCTCTCACACAGGTCCATGAAGGCTGTCCTGGATCTGACCTGGGCCTGGTCTCCCCTGGGAATCCATGGAGGCAGTCCTAGGGCTCCTATTTTTGTTTTTATAGCACGCTCCTTCTACTTATAAAAAAGAGTCTACTGTAAAACAGAATGCTGTGTTATGCCAGCAACAACTCCATTTATCTGATGTTCACCATGGCTCTCGATCATATCAAGGGGTCCCATCAAGCAATTGACCTATGCCATCTAGGTTTGTGTAAGTGCTCTATGATGCTCACACTTTGACAAAAATCACCAACAATGCATTTCACAGATGTATCCCCATGGTTAAGTGACACATGGCTATAAAGACACACACACAAACACACACACGCAGCCAGGCCAACAGCACTTACTTAGTTTCTGGATCTTCCAGTCCCTTCAGGCTTAAACATCATCTTCAGGCTGTGGGGTCTGGCAGGCCTCATGGGCGGAGCAGTCACACGTTGAGACTTGAAAAGGTGGGGGAGCAGGTTCCTTGAGGGACAAATCTTGACTACAGAGAAACAGGCACAGGAGTTGGGTGGGAATATAAGCTCCCTCTCTTTCATTCTTCTTCACAGTTGCTCCCATCCAAGGTGTCCTGCCTGCTAGGGGCGCAGAGCTGCTGAGTGACCTGTGCTCATCATCAGAGGGGGCTGTCATTCCTGTGGGGCACTGTGAGCATCTTCCTTTCTCCTTGGCCTCACTGGCCAGCGCTTCCCAAGCAAAGTCACCAGCACTTTCCTGCTTTCACTTCGGCTCTGCTTTCTAGGAAACCTCCCTGTACCTCACATGACTGTTACGATGCCCAGAGCTTGGTACTTTCACAACTGAGCCCAAGGCGATGTGGTGTCCCCTTAGTGACCTCCCATTGTCTGCTTCCTACCACCTGCTGTTACTGGCCCTGTCGATTTGCCCTCAAACTGATGATCCCATTTTAATTTCCATGATTTTTTTATTCACATACCCTATTCTCTGGTCCAACTGAAACTTCTTTCCCTCCCCAGATTCTCTGACCTCCATACCATTAATCATGCCAGTGCCTCAATCTGAAAGGTCTCACTTACACCTCCTCTCGACACACTTAAATCCATTCATCAAGGGCAAGTTCAAGTTCGTTTTCTTCAAAGATGGGTCACCCATTCCCCCTCCTCAGACAGCAGCCCACAAAGCTCCATAGCCTCTCTTTTCCGACAGCTCCCCCATGGTCCTGTTTGTCCTTCCTTGTGCCTTCTTAACCTTTACTCTGTGTTGTGGTGTTTTGCCATTTGTCTTCTCCCCAGTTGGATCATAAACTTCCTGAAGGTATGTCTGACTAATTTCTCTTTGTTTCTCTGAAGCCTGGCATGATAACTTGCACATAATGGTATTTAAGAAAATTTTATGAAATGAACAGTCCATTTATAAAGAAAAGCTCAGGATTAAAGCTAAAGACTGATTAAATTAAATATTTCTTACTGCAAACTCTAGATCCTTAGTTTTTCAGGACATAGAGAAAAAATAATGGACACAAGAATGGTTCTATTTGTAAGTCAAAAGGCCAAGAGATATTAATAGTGGGAATGCTATGGCCTTCTACCTAGGACCATCAAACAGAGCAAGCCCTTGCAGTCAGCTGACCCTGGGCAGTTGTCTGAGATGTGGCACAAGTGATCTGACTTCTTAAGAAGCCACACATCTAGAAGGCTTCTCAATAACTGCTCCCTCCTAAAAATGGAGGAAATTTTTTTACAAAAATATTCCAGGCTGAGGGTTTTGCTGTAGTTTTCTCACCACACTGTGAAGTCTAATAAACCCCAGCAAAAACCAAACAGAAAATGTTTAACTATTCTATTTAAACTTATACTATTTATAGTCACTCTATATTAATCATTTCTAAGATAAATGAAATCTTCATGGAAACTGCAGGCAAAACGGGCTGAGTATTTCTCTTGTATGAAATGCTAAACTATAAAATTTAAACATATTTGGGGAATTCAATCATATATTTATTAATAACAATGAATGGAACTTGCATAGAAACTCATAGAAGTTTAATAGTATTCCAAAGGTAAATAAACAACATGAACAGGGTTTATTGTTCTATATACATTAAAACTATAATGTTTATATGACTAACATCTGTTGGATAGTATCTGAGATTAGGAAAACTTATTTTGTTAAAATACAGACAGGCGGAGTCCCCATCACCACAGAAAAATACAAATAAAATGAAATACAGAGAAATTCTATTTAATAAATTCTACTTAATAAATTCATATGAACGGGAAATGCATTTTTAAAAAGTTCTGTATTTCAAAAGGCCTATATGTGTGGTCATTCATAGTTACATTTTGTTGGTAGAAAGAAGCTTCCTTAAGTCGGGTAGCATCGGGCGGCTATGAAGTGGTCAGCAGTTGGGACAATTGTAGAAGTGGCTGAAGTGGCTGGGCTGGGGATCAAAGAGGTCGCTGGAAGCCCTGGAATTCCTGGGCAGAGCGCCGAGGTTTTGCCCACTGGCACCATCGTGGTCAACACGAGCAAGCCAGGTGTTTGTATGTCACGTGGCCGCACCTGCAAGTGCCACTGTCTGGCGCAAGGGCAGGAGAGCTCCTTCTCAGTTTTGGGCTCTTCCCATTGGGAATGGCCATGGTAGCCTGCTGTGCACTTTGTTCTTTATTCCTGCTAAAAAGGAACAAGGAGTCCAGAGGAGTCCCCCGCATCATGAACTGAGTGGCCACTCGAAGCCAGGCTCACAAGGCCCAGTTCCCATGAGTGCCCCCTGTACCCCTAAGAGGCACACTCACTCTTCATGGCCAGATTTACAGAACATGTGTTTCATAGCTTTTTTTGGATGAAAGTTGCTATTTCATTCCTTCTGGAGATCTGGTTTCTTGGCCACTGTTTTCATTCGCAGAAATGCAGGGAGACCACAGCCCTTGAAACGGTTTCATGCACCCCTGAAAGGTTTTTCTGCCCTCAATGGCTGCAACTTCCTTTTTAGTTTCTCTGCAGCGTTCACCATGCTATCAAATCAATTCCCTAAATTACTTATGCTCGGTGTGAGATTTGAGCAGAGAAAATCCTGCTGGGAATAGAGGAAGTGCAGCCTCAGATCCACAGCCCGCTCTCCCTTCAAACAAACAAACAAAAACAAAACTGATCTCTTGGGTTTGACACTTTGTGGCTCTTTTAAAATTTCAAAATATTCTTTCTGCACTGGATAGGGACAGCGATGCTCAAAGTTGGATTAGAAACCAAGGATTCTAAGTAAATCCAAAAGAAAGACTACAAAACCTTGGTTGAAAAGAGCTAAAGATCTGTTGGGTGGTAGTTGTCAGTTTTCTTGCATTTCCAGGGACTCCAACCTTTCAGTGGAGTTTGTCTTCATGATCTGTCCCTTTGCAACAGAGAAACTTAGGACACAAAGCTTGAGCTGCAAGCAAGCCTTCCATGCAGTTTGACTATTCCCAGACAAGTGGCAGTACCTTAGCTCCTGGTCACCCGGCGCCTTTCAAAGCGGCAATCATCCACGCTCTTGAGAAGGTGCCTTCCGTGGGTGCTTCCTGGAATGACTTTGCGATTCTGTCTGTGGGATGTTGCTTTATTGTGTCTGCTCTTTAGTTTGGAATCCAAGCAGACAGTGAGCCTCTAAGTCTACATTCTGCAGAGTCAGGTCCCTGCAGAACAGTCAGAATTAAATATTGAACAATGGTCAAAGTGCTAATGTCGGTGATGAGCATTTGGAGCTTAATGCTTGATTCTCACTGGGCTCCAGATACCTGTCTGACGATGGGTCATGGGGCAACCCCACACCTCCCCACTTCTTTGGCTCTAATACCTCCCGATAGCTCTGCTCTTGGAGAAATGCTTACTTTGAAATAATCTCATTTCCTCCTCATAAGAACTCCATGCATTATTATCACCATATTTTCACAAATAAGGTCTACAAGATTAGGTGACTTGCCTAAGTCTTACAGCTTAGTAAGCACTAGAGCTGCTTCTGGAATCATAAAGGCAGGACTCGGGGTACCGGCACCTCCTCAGCCGCACCGCTCCTGTGTAACAACTTGCAAGACATATTCTCAAGGGAAACTTTATACTTTGACCTATCATCACAAATACAAGGAACTTTGGTACCTGAGAAAAGTCCAGTTGTTTGGTTTCGAGAGTCCTAGACTTGAACAATGTAACTCTGTACTTGATGGTGGAGGGGAGGCAAAATTAGAAACCACATAGTATATTTTCACTGCCCAGTTTTATTATTAAAAAGCTAAATATTTAAAGTTTAAAGTCATTTTGAAACTGATACCATGGTTTCAATGAAATGTTTAAAGGAGGCCTTTTAGGGCTATGCAAGTGGTCAGGAGTATTGACCTACTGTCACCAGCAGGGGGCAGTAGGCATTTCCCAGTTGGTAAATCGCATATCATAGAACCAAAGGGCCAATTGGAAGTCCATATTCTACTTAAATTTTAACCAACAAGGAAGGCCAGGATCTCCAGGGACACTGAAGGCAGTAGTCTTCTGACTTTCTAGAGAGAATCCTTTCCCCTCCAGCCCCACAGAATGTGTTGAGTAAAGAAAATCACAAATTTATATTGTTCTGTCAAGGCCAGCAAAATGGCAGAGTGCCTGGAGGGTCACTATTGTGGGTGGTGGTAAAGCTTGAGGAAGGCAGGAAGCAGAGAAGCCCCACTGCACCCACAAGGAAGACCTTCGGGGAGACTGGCTTCCTGCTCTCTTCAGCTGACCCTCCACTTCCCACACCTCCCCAGATGTCGTCAGGTAGGCTGTAAAGCCAGACCTGTCAGAGAGCACTGGGGTCTTCATCTCGACTGAGAATTTCAAGAAGGAGCCTAATACCTCAGGGCCTTGTGATCTCAGGCTCTGAGCTTTCAGAAGCAAAACCTCTTAGCCCTCCTATGGAGACCTATTCTAGGTTTGAAAGTCTTAGGAATAAGCTGACCACGCGGACATGAACAGGAGAGAAAGGATATACTGGTTAATTAATTTTTAACATCCCGTGCATGGAGTGCCACAGGGAGAAGGTGGATACACAGGGCAGAGATGAGATCTGAGAGCCCAGCACTGTCTTAAGGGAAGGGAGGGAGGCTATAGACCCCAGAAAGGAGACAGAGGAGTGGGTATCAGGAATGTGTGGCAGGCTGTCTGGGTGGGGCGACGGCTAGTCTCCATCCCTGTAATAAGAATCATCTTCCTGGCTGATGAAATTCCCAGGGAGGGGATTGGTGACAGTTTCCTTTCCCAAGCATCTGCCTTCAGGCAGATAAGGGGACTGCGGAGAAGGCCTCTTCTTGGATTTGCTATTTTCCTGGTGCCTCAAACTCAAAACAATTGCTGTGCCCAAATGGTGTATTTTGGAGTGTGTCCTGATCCCCTTCAATGTCATTTGCAGAGAAGTCTCAGCTACAGTCACAGCAGCATTTTAAACTGGATGGTGGAAGTGCCTGAAGGTGTGTCAATGTGTTAGCTTGGGGCTACTGTGACAAAATACCACAGACAGTGTGACTTATGCAAAAGGAATTCATTCCTCACTGTTCTAAAGGTGAGGAGGTTGGAGATCGAGGTGCCAGATGGACAGGTTTCATTCTTGGGCCTCTTCCTGGGGCTGGTAGGCACCACTGTTGGCTGTGCCACCATGTCACTTCTTTGTACCAGGAGGTAGCAAGCTCTCTGTTGCTTCCTTTTTGTTTGTTTTGTTTTTTGGTTTTTGGTTTTTTTTCTTTTTCAGTACTGGGGATAGAACTCAGGGACTCATGCGTGCTAAGCAGGTGCTCTAGCACTGGGCTACCCCCAGCCCTCTCTGTTGTTCCTTCCTATAAGGTTACTAATAGAATCACATTGTATGACCTCACTTTTATCCTGTATTACCCCCTTATCTTCAAATAGTCACATCGAGGATTTGAGTGGCGGGACCATAATTCAGTCCATGGCAGTCCCCTGTCCTTGTTCTTCGGGGGCAATACCTCCCAGTTTCAGACCAGACCAGACCCTTCACTGTTGCCTGTTAAGGTATTTGTCTAAAACCGTGAAAATGAGAAACGGCACTTCCTCACCAGAAAGGTCCCGATCCTCACAGTGGATGCTGGTGTGCAGGATGTGTCGTCTTGGGCTTCTGAACCCCACAGAGGCCAGAGTTGTAAGGTAGAGGTTTTGGAGTGCATCTCAAAGGAGAGCAACTGAGTTCCATTTGGGCTGGTTGTAATGTTCTCGGGGAGTGTTATTATCACATATTCAACATCATTTACATAAAAAACACTTCCTTCATAAATATGCCATGTTTGGCATCCAGTGTTATTCTATCTCTGGGACCTGGATTCTGAGTCCCACAGGTCCCCTGCCAAGTCCGGGCCTGGAGTTACCCAGAGCAACATTTGCTTCCCATGGTCCAGGTGCGCCAGCATCCTGGCAAACTGCCAGAGCATCCAAACCCTTGCAGGTAAACCAGACTCAGAACTCAGGGGAACCATTGTGGTCATTAACCTGCTTTCTTTCAGCACAAAAAAGGGCATTTCCTCTGTCCTCAATTGACCAAAACATACTTTTAAACACATTTTAAGTGGGAGCAGTTTGCAGAAGCCTGCAGTGAACTGGTGGCCATCAGTCGTCATCCTCTGTCCTCCAGTGGCTGGCTGGAGGAGCCTCCTGCAGAGGTGTTGACAGAGGAGAGGAGGAAGGGAGAAGGTGTGACCTGCTCTCACCAGGAAGCATCAGATCACTTCCCTTTGTCCCCAAGCCTCTTTGGGAGATTTTGATCCATCTGCTGTGGTGAGAATCTCTCAACATCAGAGGGAGGGCAGGAATCCCAAACTTTCCTTTTCCTCCTAAGAAATGATATTTTATTTCTGGGTGACAAGGGCTTTGGAAGGAAGGCCATGGTGTGGAATGAGTGATCTTTTCACGGCCGGTGAACATGAGCAGTGCACAGATCCAAAGCACAGAGGCTGCTCTTAAAATATAAGCCAAAGGAAGAGTGTGGAGACAGCAGAATGTCTTCAAGGAACTGTGTGACTGCTATTGAACCTTTCAGACAATGCTGGAGCCTGCGCGAGACCAGCTGTCTTTATGAGCCACGTTTCTAAGGAGTTCCTGGAGACAGACAGCACAGCAGGTGTGGAGATGCAGAGCCTCTGTGAGCCATGAGCCTATTGTTGGTATGGGCAGATGCCCTGTGCAGGTCACCTGAATTGTCCCCTGGCCCCTGGATATTCAGCATAGATGCTTCCAGCATAGATGCCAACTTCCTGCCCGGCTCACCCAGGGCTTCAGGAAGTTAACTGAGCTGCTCTCCAAAAAAGGTGCTGTGCACGCAAAGGTCTGAGCCAGAGGGGTGATACTCACCTGGATGATGGGAAAGGGGTGGCTGGAATCCCCAGGGGCTTTAGGTATTTGGTGTGCACAGACCATGGTCTCCACCACGGCTCCACCCATGGCACCTGCTCTGACCCACCTCGAGAGACAATGCCACAGCTCCAGACTTTACATTTGAAACTTCTATTTTTTTTAAAGTTATAAACATCTCAAACATGCAGAAAAGAACAGGGATAATTTTTAAAATACAGAAGTACGCAACAAGAACTTTTAAGCAATTGTTAACTTTTTGCCACAATGACTTCAGATTTTCAAAAGTAAGATTACAATTACTATTGAAGACTTCTTTTACTCCTTTCCCATTCCATTTATTTCCTCCTATCTTAAATCAGTGACCTATTGATCCCATCCACATTTGACTAGGTATGTAATGTTCTGTGTGATTTTTAAGAGCAGCACATCTGGGTTTATATTCTAGGAGTCCTCCTAAGATTTGTTTTTTATTCAATATTATGTTTTAAGACTCGTCCACACTGACATATGTAGGATCAAGTCTCTGGTTTTTTTTTGGGGGGGGGCACTGGGGATTGAACTCAGAGGCACTCGACCACTGAGCCACATCCCCAGCCCTATTTTGTGTTTTATGTAGAGACAGGGTCTCACTG
Organism: Geosciurus inauris; assembly: GCA_004024805.1. Lineage (NCBI taxonomy): Eukaryota > Metazoa > Chordata > Mammalia > Rodentia > Sciuridae > Geosciurus > Geosciurus inauris. The sequence goes on along the minus strand of PVHX01018388.1, from coordinate 27,853 downwards.
AGTTGCTTAGCACCTCTCCCTTGCTGAGGCTGGCTTTGAACTCATGATGCTCCTGTCTCAGCCTCCCAAAGTGCTGGGATGACAGGCGTGAGCCACTGCGCCCAGCTAAGCCTCTGATCTTGACGGATGTAGGAATCTGGTGGTTACCTGTGAATCGTGCTGTGGACGGTTCCAGGTGCTTCTTGCACAGCCTCCTCGAGGTTCTTTCTGGTATACGGTCAGCAGGTAGTGTGCCACTGGCCAATTCATGTGGTACCGCCACATTCCTAGCTCTCTATGCTCCTAGACGGCATAATAATTCCTCTTCCCCTAGGTTTCTACTATTGCTTTTCACTCATGGCCAGCTTCATAATATGAAATGCTACCTCACCATGGTTTTTATTTTCTAGATTTCTAGTGAGTTAAGCTTATTTCCAAAAGTTATCTGCTACTTGATTTTCCTCCTGTTAAGTTCACATGTTCTGCACACCTCTTTCGTTTGGGCCAGTTGTCTTTTTCTTGATTTGGAAGAATTCTTCGTGTAAGCTGAGTCATATGAAATTACCATTTTTATAGATCATAAATTTTTGTATAATGGCAATTTCATATACATAAAATATTTCTAGATATTAATCATTTTATGAGTGACAGCTACCTTCTTCCAGTTTGTGTCTCTAAAAAAAAATGTGTTCATAGCCAGGTGCGGTGGTGCATGCCTGTAATCCCAGCACTTTGGGAGGCTGAGCCAGGAAGATCGTGAGTTCAAAGCCAGCCTCAGCAACGGCAAGGTGCTAAGCAACTCAGTGAGACCCTGTCTCTACATAAAACACAAAATAGGGCTGGGGATGTGGCTCAGTGGTCGAGTGCCCCTGACTTCAATCCCCGGTACCAAAAAAAAAAAAAATGTGTTTATGACATCTTTGGCATATAGAAGATATTAATACAGTCATCCCTCCAACCCAATGGGTTCTGCATCCGTGGATTCAGCTGATCGTGGGAACATTATATTTGAAAAAAATTGCTTACATGTACAGAACATGTGTACATTCTTTTTCTTATACTCATCCTTTAGATAATACAATATAACACCTACATAGTATTTACATTTTATCGGGTGTTATGAGCAATTTGGTGATTATTTAAAGTCTGCAAATACTATGACATTTTACATGAGGAACTTGAGTATCTGCAGATTTACAATCCTGAGGCTGCTGGGGCTGGGAACTAATCTCCCAGGGACACAGAGGGATGACTCTATAGCCAGTTTATCAACAATATCCTTTAGGATTCATGTTTTTCTCTGTCTTGTTTAAAGAATCTTTCCCTATCCCCGATGCCATGAGGAGATGACTCATCTTTCTATGGCATATGTAGGGCACATGTGCGTGTGTGCAAATTTTACTCAAATTTCTAACATCAGTGTGCAAGAGTGTCCCTCCAACAAAGCCAACTATCTGATGAATGAGAAGGAATGTATCATTGTTGTTTTTATTTACACTTTTATTTACACTTGACACCTGGCAAAATAGAGCCTCTTTTTATGGTTTAATCATCATTTGTATTTGTTCAACTGTGAATTTTCTATTCACATTGTTTACTCTTATGCTTGGTGCATTATCTATTATCTATTTCTTACTAATTTGTAGGCATTGTTTGCATTTTACTGCTATTAACCCCTTTTCTGACATATCCATGGCAACTCCCCCTAATTTAACATTTGTATTTTAACATCAACAGTTGTATGTCTTTCTATACTTCCCATACTTGCTTTACACTTTAATATATCACACATATGCATCTTTCCTTCTATCACTTACAAGTTTCTTGTATTGATATAAAGTATATATGGGGCTCTCTCATCCTTAATGTCTATAAACATTCTTGTAAAATTTCTTCTGAGATTCTGTTTGCTTCCTTGCTCACTTTTTTTAAAAGATGTTTTAGTTGTTAATTGACCTGTATTTTATTTGTTTATATGTGGTGCTGAGAATTGAACCCAGTGCCTCACACACGCTAGGCAAGTGCTCTACCACTGAGCCACAAGCCCAGCGCCCCTTGCTTCCTTGAGTGATTTTTGTACTTAGTGTGAGGAAGTTATGCAGTAGGATGACAGTAAGGTCTGCGTCCTGGGTACCCTGATCTGTGAACACAATCGTGCCCCATCATGTCACGTTGCCATGTGTTACCTGTTTGATTTGCCCCACACTCATATTTTTCGAATTCATTTCAATGAGACTCAGTCCTCTCCATCAGGGCTGCTGGGAAATCTAATCTGTCATTTTTTTCCCAGAGTGCCTTTCCCGCATTTGGGATCACAGAAGCGCACTATGGTGAAGCTAATGGGGCAAAGCCTCTGGTTCCCAGTCAGTTGGGTTTATCTCTGAGGACTTGGCCTTCCTGACCAGTAATGCCCTTGTGAGTGAACAACTCCTCTGGCAGTGTTAATTTTGCTCAAGTCTTGGCAGTGACACTTTTGCTGAGACTTCCTTGGGGAGCTGGGTTCCTGGCCTGCCTAGGCGCCCACATGATCATCACTGCTGAGCTCGTGCCGGCTCCTGGGTTGATGTGACAGCAGCATCCTTATCCTGCCACCTTTTGGAAAACAACAATGATGTATTCCTTCTACTCATCAGATATGCAGATTTGTTGGAGGGACACTCTGATGTTAGAAATTTGAGTAAAACCTGAACACACACACGTGTGCCCCTCCCTCTCCCAAAGACTAGGTCTCTCTGTCTTCCTTTCCAAGCACAGAGCCTTTGCCCCAACCTTGCTATAAGATCTGGCTTGAACTTTTATCCTTGAGGATAAAAACAAACCATTACCACCTTGGAGAGTGGAGGTGAGGGTGTGCTGGGGTGTTGGGGAAGACAGTAGAGCTGACTTAGGAAGACCTGGCTAGCCATCCCTGTGAGGAATCTCACACCTCAGCTGCTCAATAGCTCATCTCACATGAACCAAGAAGGCACAGAATGCTTCTAAACTAGCACGAGCTCAATAAATTGTAAACAATTCATATCACTTATATAAAAGGTAATGCAGAAGAATGCACACCAAATCTTTAATGTGGACATCACCAAAAATTGAGCATTAGGAGGACTTCTATTATTTGCTTCTACTTTTTAAAAACATCTTTACAGTTAGGAAAGCAAATATTTTTAGCAAAATGTTACAAAATGATAGGAAAGCTATCAGTAGCCAATGAAAACCCTCTCATCAAAACTTAGGCATATTTACCCTCTAAAACATCCTTTCAGACACTTGGGGGCAGAGACTACAATGACAAAACAGTGAACAAAGAAGAGATGTCTTTATGTTCTTGCAAAGCTGTTAGGCTTGGTGGAAAGATCCCTGGATTAACTGTGAGGCCATTAGGGTTTTCTCCAGGCTTTGCCAAGAAATAGCTGTGTGACTTTGACAAGCCTTTTAACCTCTGAGCCCCTGACTCTTTCCTAAATCTAGACAATCTCCAAAGTCTCTTTGGCTCTAGAATTTTAAAATAAACACGATCTAGAGATTCCCAGCTGGTAGCTATGACTCTAGTATTGTGGTATCTCTAGCCATAAAACATCCAAACTGACTCTTGCTTTTTTTTGGTACCAGGGATTGAACTCAGGGGCACTCGACCACTGAGCCACATCCCCAGCCCTATTTTGTGTTTTATGTAGAGACAGGGTCTCACTGAGTTGCTTAGTGCTTTGCTGTTGCTGAGGCTGGCTTTGAACTCGGGATTCTCCTGTCTCAGCTTCCCAGAGTGCTGGGATTACAGGTGTATATCACCGCACCCACCTTGACTCTTGCTTTTAAGAGTGGATGTAGGGGCTGGGGTTATGGAGCAGTGGTGGAGTGCTTGCCTAGCACGCGGGAGGAACTGGGTTCAACCCTCAGCACCACATGGAAATAAAATAGAGATATTGTGTCCACCTACAACTAAAAAAAAGAGTGGATGTATCTGCCTGCCATTCATTCAGCCCTTCCTGCTTTGCAGTCACCACAGAACCACCAGCTTGTCAAAGTTTCAGCCTGGAGATGCCTTGCTGACTAGAGAGCTGAGAGGCTCTCTAGTTGTCAGGTTGGACTGGACGCCAGAAGACCTGACAGCGGAGACTTGAGGCCTTAGCAGCTGGACAGTCGGGTCCTGGTCACTGGACAAGCTGCCTCCTCTTGGCAGAGACGGCTCAGAAACATTGTCTCTAAAGCTGATTGAGCTTCTGTAATAGACTTGTTCTCAGTCCTGCTGTTTCTGGGTCTCACCAAGCTCTGCCATGGGCGGCGTGGATGGGTTTTGTCTCCCGCTGCATCTAAGTGTGTGGTACTTCATCAGGGGAAGGACAGTCTGTTTCCACCTTGAACCAGACCTGCCCACCTTGCTGTTAGCCTTTTAGCCAAGGCAAAAGGCAAGGCAGCTTAGCAACGGCTTTCAGGAGAACTAGTGCTTGCTGGGATGGTGAGAGAGAGTGCTGTTTCTGCACAAGAGGATCCAGAGCCTGTCGTTCTGCAGATGAAAGCACAGTTATGCTGTGGTTTAGACTAGAAATTGTGAGTTCCAGGGTGGGGAACTAGATTTCCATCCAAATAGATTTTCATATACTCTGTTGCCTTGTACTAAGATACAAATACGAAATCTACTCCAGTTCCTACTTGTACCATTGTCTTTTAATCCTTTTTTGGGGGGGACCAGAGATTGAGCCAGGGGTGCTTTAACACTGAGCTACATCCTCAGTCCTTTTTATTTATTTATTTTTTGAGACAAGATCTTCTGAAGTTGGTCAGGGCCTTGCTAAATTGCTGAGGCTGGCCTCTAACTTTCAATCCTCCTGCCTCAGCCTCCTGGGATGCTGGGATTACAGGTGTGTGCCACTACACCTGGATCTTTTAATCTTTTAATCAACAAATATTTGCTCAACATTTATGTTCTATTTCAAATTGGATGACAAGATAGAATATAACATGGTTCCAGAGTAGCTTTTAGAGTAAGAAATGCCTAGAACCCAAATGATGTAAGACTCAGTGTCACTATAACCCAGAAGGGCAGGCCAGGCATGGCACACATACCTGTAGTTCCAGCTACTTGGGGTAGTGAGTTACTTGAGCCCAGAAATTTGGGATCAGCCTGAGCTTTGTTTTTCTATAATGGAGCAATACAGTTCGCAGGTTCTGGTAGGTGATGTAAAAATATTGTCGTGTCAAGACAATGCTATTACTTCTAGCTTAATGCTTGGTCTCTTTGTGTAGAGAGCCGTCCCTGGGCTGTGTGTGGACCACCGCGCCATTTGAATAGGAGATTCTGGTGCTGGGAATGACTGGCGACATTTCCTCTGGTTGACTGCCCTGACATTCTGAGCCCTATTCATGCTCTGCCAAAGTCCCACACAGCACCGGAGATGGGGTGACCTGCTATAGCAGCACAGCCCCTCTGAGATGGGTGTGACCTGCCAAAATGCCAATCAGCCTGCTGACTGCAGGACATTACAAAGCAAGGCTCCGCCCTTGAAACCTTATCCCTGTCTTTGATGCACCGCCTTAAATAAACCATGGGAGCCATTTTCTCTTGTCTAGCCCAGGTCCTATGTGCGAGAGAACTAAGAGGGGCTCCACAACCTTTTGAAACCATAATTCTGACTTTGTCTTTTGTTTTTCACTAATTGTTCTAGACTTTAATTTCTCAGGTGGCTTACACCCTCCTTGGCAGGAAGAAGAACTCCCCAAAGGAGGGGTATCTTTGGTACATACTGGGCAACTACCTCCTCTCACCTCCCTTTGCCTTTCTCTTCAGGGGGGACCCATCCTAGCACTCTTCTCTGGTCTTTGCTGACCTCAGGTGAGGTCTGACTGCTTCCTCCTAGCTTCTGGGCATTGTGATGGCATCCCTCTGTGGATGGCTGGCAAGCCAGGCTGAGTCCACCTGCTATAGATAGCCCTTGACCCAGCCCTCACCATTTCTGGTCTGCTGCCCCTCTGGGGATCCTGGACCCTCCACCAGCACCCAGGAAGCCTGTAATACCTTCTCCATCACATGAAGGAGTAGGTGGGCCATCACCTGAGGCCACTTTTAGGCCCACCCTTTAATGAAATAGATGCCTGACTCAGTGGATAGGAACTGCAGGACCATTATAGTTCCTAGAAGTAAATCAACTAGGCAGTTACTATTTTGAAATTCTACACACCAACCTGCTGATCTTTCAACTTGACTCAGTTTATTGGGTGCTGATTGCAATTCTGGAATTTTGAAGATTGTTTTTATTAACAAAGTTGCCCCTACATGAAGACCAGTGGTTTAGTCCAGTGCCAAACCAAAGCTAGAACAAGTGCTGATGAGCCTGAATTTACTCAAACATGGTCTGCATTGGTTTTGCGTATGGTGCACTCCTCGGGAAATCTCAAAGCTTGTTTTGCCTATTCATGGTTTGTACCTTAGATTCTGATTTTATAATCTTGGCCTTATGAAGATGTGACTCTACCAGATTTGTGTGTGTGTGTGTGTTCTGTGGTTGATTTCTCCCCAGCTTTCTGCTGAAGGAGTTGATTGCTGAAACAGAGTTGCAGTGTCTAAGAGAGAACTAATGAAAATAAAATTCTTGCAACATTGCCAGAGGCAGCCTTTCTCTGCTGGGGTGAAGAAAAACCCGTTTAAGATGTTCAAAGAAGTATGGCCCCGTTCCCACGTAAAGCAGGGACCTGTGGTCCACCTCTGCACATGTGGCATGTAGCATTGTTCTTAGTGCGTACTGAGCGCTCGATATATCTGCAGGAAAATCCAAACAATAGTTTATATCAATAAGACGTAGACCATGCTGGTTATTGAAGTGAAAGGGTTGCTCCAGCGGTTGGTGGGCTTCCTGCGGAGCTGCACATCAGGAATACTGACTTTTAGTCTCACCTGATTTAAAAGGAAAGGAAACAAGGAGATAGTACACGTTATACATGAGAGAGATTGGACTATCTTTTGCTGATTTGCAAGCCAAGCAAACTCGTAATGTCCAGCCTTTTGATTTTACATTAAAGAAGGTCATTTACTTTATACAAAATATTCTACAGTGCTCTTTAGAATTTCAGCCAACTCAACTCATAAAAATTCAGACACGATTCTTAGAAAAAGTCCCTGAGTATCCCCCAAAAGTTCAAGAGGCACATAGTCGGCTGGAAGCTCTCAGTCAGAGCCATGACTGTGCTTTCTGCCACGTCTCTTTAAAGGCCTGTGTGGTTGGTTTCTCGCCCATGGACATTTAAGACAGCAAAGCTGGGAGGGATGGCAAACAGAGCCGCCAGGTGCATGTGCACATGCAGCAGATGTGCTGGCTTCTGGTGCTGCAGGAGGAGAGGCAGCTGCAGCCCTGCGCACCCCAGCCTGCCTGCCTCTCCTCAGGAGGCCACCTGTCCTTTTCTCTGTGTGCTCCAAGTGCCCCAGCCACTGAAGGAGTGAGCCCAGAGTGCCCTAAGTCCCATGAAACAGGGTCGGGCACGCGCTGGCTCTTGGAGAGGCGCTCCCCGTGCCGCGCCTGGCAGGGCGGCCTCCTCCATCCTGCGGAGAGAGGCACTTCATTTAAAGAGCCTGGAAGGTGTCTCTATTTGGGGAGTGTAGCAGGTTCTGATTCACATGTGCAGAGACCTCCATGGTCATGCTGATTAGCACACCCATCGCCTCCCAGGGTTACTGTTCGTGTGCCAGGGAGGGAGCCCCTGTGGATGGTCCCCTCGTGTCTGGGACACGCTCCCTGTCACCCCGCCCCAGGGTCAGCCCCGTGCTACTCCCTCCTGGCAGTCAGACTTTTCCAGATTCCATGTATCAGTGAGATGGAGCTGCCCTAGAGGTCCTGGTGGCAGAACGAGAGGTGTGAAGTGCTCGGGTCTGCCCTCCCGGAGGGGAGGCTGCTGGCCCTGGCTCTGGCCACCAGCTGAAGTGCACGTGGGACTGCTCAGGTTTCTCGCGATGGTTTTCAGTGGCTCTCAACATTTGCCCCTGAGAGCCTGCATGGTCCTGTGCGCACCTTCCCCTCCTCTCACCTGCCTCCTGCCACCTTGGCCCCATCTGCCCTTCCCGCCCCCCATGCCTGGAACAGCCTGCTCCCCATGATTTCTACCATGTCCTTCCCGTCCCCCAGGTCACAGTTTCCATTTCTGCCTCTCCTCTGACTTCTGCTGCAAGCTCCCTCTTGACCTCGTCACGAGCAGCTGGTTAGATGGCACCTCCTGTCCCTGTCAACTCCTGGCTCTGCTTCATTTTTTTTCACAACACATGACCCCCCTTGGCATGCTACATACATGTGCACACGCGCATACGTGGTGCATACTCCCGGCTTTTCTGTCTGTTCCTTACTTTCTGGCCACTGGCATGTCAGCTCCGCAGGGTGGGCACTTGTTTTCTGCTCATCTCAGCCTTGGAACAGTACCTAGCAAATGGATGAAGCCTGAAGCACCTGCAAGATGCAAGCTCTGTGCTCCCTTGATCATGGGCGGATGTGTTAGAATCCCATCAGAGTCTCTTTGTGCTGCTTTGATAGCACCTGACACTCTGCCCTTTGTCTTCTCTTAACCGGGTCCCTCAGCTAATTGGAAAGCAGGGGTCACTTCTCAGCAGCTCCACATCTGCAGTTCCTTCTCATATTAGGCCCTGCAGTTTGCTGAGCTTCCTCCTGCAGGGAGTCTCTGCGGCCAGTCTTCATGTGGGCTGTGGACAAGGATGGGCTCCGTAATTATTCTGTGTCCCTAAAAGCACCAGGAAGGCAGAGAGTTGTTCAGCAAAGCACCTTGACCTGCTGGAATGGTCTACACACTCTCAACAAGCCCCTGCATGGCCATGGCTGCGGGTGCACAGAAACCCTTCAGAGCACATGGACCGGTTTCCCTCTCCACAGCGCAGGCCTGCGACTGCATTCCGCAGCAGATTCACACAAAACGACCATGGTCACAGTCGTCTTGGCTTCATTTCTCTGACATCTCCACAAATACAATACTAGCAGCCACCAATGCCGGTGAGCACTCGCCATCGTGCCAGGAACTGATTTAGTGCTTTGCATACATTTTCTCAATTAATCCTTACTCGAGGCACGGACTATTATTATCTTTTCTTTCCACAAGTGGAAACTCCGGCACAGAGAGATTAAGCAACTTGCCCAAGGTCACACAGTGAGTAATTGGTGGGGCTGGAGTTCGAGCTCAGGCCGACTGCTCCAGAGCCTGTGTTTTTAATCTCCTTGCTCTGCGGCTGCCTTGTGATGTGGTTAACTCATTCCAGTGACAAAGGCTCTAATAGCCAAGTTAGCTTCCTGTTCAGTGCTTACTCCATAGAGGTAATATACAATGAGGTTAAAAATTCCAAAAATTAAAAAATCACAACCCATAACTTAGTGTCACTACAGCTGTAGTGTCACTACAGCTGCTGCATACAGGGTTTGCGGGCTACAAGGGCACACCCGAATCCCACTCTCACAGCCAAACCCCCCACACAAGCCAAGGCCTTTCAGCATCTCAAACGCTTCTCCGTTCTGCATTTGTGATTTTGCGATGATGTCTGTATGCATTAGCATCCCGTTAATGAGCTGGTTCATGGAAACAGTGGTCCCAGGAAGGGAGAGGATTTTTGTCCCCCCTTTTCCGTTGAAACCACAGGTCTACAGAGTGAAAACGCTCCATCTAATGAGTGGAACCTGGAGAGTAATTTCATGGGCTGCAGTACTTTGATGGCAACAATTCTTGGATGTCAAAAGGATAAGGACACCGTTTTCTGCTTCTAATTTTATTCTTAGCAAATGACGGTATTGAGCTATCCACAGAGCGCTCCTGTGGATTAATTCTAGTTTTTCTTTTGTGAAGGAGATTTAGGGGAAATCTTAATCTGCTTTATATTTAACTCTTATCTCCACACTATGAATTAAAAATAGAAAGCTGGCCTTCAGCCTCGCCTCCTCAGGCCGGCTCAAGTTGCTCCCCATGAGGACGGGCCGGAGCGGCTCCCGGCTGCATAGCTCTAGCACCCCTCACTGACTTCCAAACACCTGTCTCTGTCTGATTTTTCCTCCCGGGCTGTGTGTTAGCCCTCTAGAATCAACAGTCCTCAGTAGGGGATTCTTGAATGGCATCTAGCCTTTTTCCTGGTCCATTTCATTTCTCAGAAAACTCAATTAATGATGAATCTTCTCAGAATCTGCAATTTTGAAGTTTGTCTGCTTCCTCCGGTTGTTTTCCTGAGTGGATGTGTGAGGAAGGGGCTTTTCATTTGCTCTTTTGTGGACGGTGCTTGCTGGGAGCTGACTTCGCTCTCCCAGGCTCCTCCCCTCCTTTTCCCATCTCCGCACCTTTCCCTAACTCTCTTCCCCCACCAAGCCAATGTCAGAGAGAGCAGGAGGAGCGGCGCCTTCCTACCCACACCCCCCTATTTCCTACCCAGAGCTGCAGAAATCCATTTGGGGCTCCAGTGTGATCATGTTCTTCCAAGATTCAGCAGCCGCTTGTGTAGGAGATTAAAGGAGGAACCTTTAAGAGGTGAGGGATGCTGGGGCTGCTCCCTCCTGACAGGGTGAAGGCCCTCACAGGAGAGGCCTTGGGCAGCCTTTGGCTGATCTGCCCTCTGCCCTCTGCCAGGAGGACACAGCGCCTGCCCCTCTGGAGGATGTCCATCAGCCCGACCTGCTGGTGCCTTGATTGTGGGAACGGTGGGAATTTCTGTTTTTCAGCAAATTATCTAGTACTCTTTGATATCTTGTACTCTTTGATAGCAACACAAAGAGACGAAGACCAGGAGTGACTCATGCGCTCACTGAGGAGTCATCTGCTCCGTCTGGGCCACAAAGGGTAGGAAACCCCTAGGGAGACTTCTACAGCTTGGGGTGGCTGGCATTTCCCCGCCCGGTTAGCATATGTGGGTTAGCATATGTGATGAATCTCGTGTGTCTCATCCAAATGCGAGGACAGAGGGAACTGTGCAGAGAGCAAGGCAGAACATCTGTATAGATCACGTCCAGCCTCTCATTTAGAGGCACTCTGCCTGCAGCTATGCTTTCCTCGTTTAGCAGAGAGTTTTAGTCCTGGGATCTTCAAGTACCAAGAGGAGGCCCTGTGTGCTTTGCTGCTTGTGAGACATCTTCTTGGCAGTGAGCCCTGCCTCCCTCCTCTTCCCTCCTCCTGCAAGGCTGGCCCTGCTGAATGCGCCTGACAGTGGACACATAATCCAAGAAAGCAGAGTCCCTCGAACCGTGGACAAACAGCATCCCCCAGGAAATGCTCTCCATACTGCAAATGGTTTGGTAGAACTCAAAACCAATGTAGCTGTGGAGACAGTCATTTTCTGTCATTTGGAAAAATAAGGTAGAAGAGAATGAAACAAAATAGGAGAACATCGAAGGGTGTTGGGTGCAGTAGGAGTAGGTATCGCTTCATGACACTTTGCTTTTAAATACATAATGCGCACCTACCCAAGGGTGCAGAGTTCAGTGTTCACCAGCGTCTGTGTCTCTCCCAACTTCTTGGCTTCCTTCACAACTGGCCCTGTGGTTGTGACCTGTTGACAGAGTGTGTCCTACACAATATACACACCTCCAGAACTGGCACCTGAACCGTCCACGCCATCTCCTCTGCTCTTTTGATTTTTATATATCACTTTGCAGTGCCAGGGATGGGACCCAGGGCCTCACGTGTGCCAGGCCAGCGTCCACCACTGAGCTGTACCCCCAGTCCGTCCTCCTCTCCTTTTCTTTTCACATGCTGGGTGACATCAGTGCAGCTTGGAAGCCACAAGTTCGCAGAGTCACAGGTAGAAGCAAGCCGGTCGCTGAGCTGTCCTTGGGAGGAGTGCCACTCGTGCATCACCTGACCGGGGATGTCAGCTTGAACTCTGCGTGCATGAAAAATAAATGTCCATTGTGCTGAGCCGGATCGTGTTACCTACTGTGCCCATGGGGGTGTGTACCCATGTGCATTTGGGTGTGACATCTGTCATAACATGTGCTATTTACTGTATATTTTAGTCAAAAACATTTGAAAGCCACTGTTCGAGACACAGTATTTCGAAATGTGGTCCCAGATCAACTTGGGTTGAATCTCTTCCGGTGTTCTTGGTAAGTACCGGTTTCTAGACCCTACTGACATCTACCGAGTCAGGACTGAGCCTGGGAATGTTTAACATGTTTAACAAACTCTGCAAATGAACCTTATGAACATTAAAGTTGAAAAACCACTTTGGCTCTGGCAGGGGTAGAAGTGTTTCTTGGCAGCCCCGGGGCTGTTTGAACTAGCAACTTCATACCTATTTTCTTTGGTCACTGTCCAAAGTCTGAGTCCTTCCCTGTTCCGCACTCCGTCTGCACAGCCTTATCACAACAATGCTCTGTGCTGACTCACATAATCCTTCTTAAGAACACCTCCTACTCTTCCCCTTCTTCCTAAGCACTTCTATCGCCCCCTGAAAAGCTCATTGCATAATTAACAAATGCCCCGTTCCCTACAACCATTCCCTCCACCATTTTCTTAGACTTTGGCTCCCCAGGTGAATGGCAGCTGCTCATGTCCCACCTTCATGTGCTCTTCTCGGGGTTGGCAAGGGGGTCAAGCCCTAGTCTGGAACTCACCGTGACTTCTCAGTCATGATTCTCCCATTCTATAGACAGGACTTCATTAGTTAGGAGGCTGTTGGCTGTAAGTAAAAGAATGTCCAAATAGGAGAGCCTAAACAATAGGACATTTATCATCTTCCATGGCAAATACATAGGTTACACAATAATTGGATAATTAAATAGATCTTTCTATCTTTCTGATCTGTTTTCTCTAGGATGGTGAATTTCATACTTGGGCTTATTCCTCCATGGTTATAAGATAGCTGCAGCAGCTCCAGACACTTTAGCCATCACAGCCATGCCTGTGTTGGTCTTCTATAGCAATTGTAATAAATACAGCAGACTTGCTGTTTAGAACAACAGAAATGTATTGTGTCACTGGTGGGAGGTCAGATGTCTGAGGTCTGCGATCACTATCCCTGAACTGAAATCAAGGTGCTGTACTCCCTCTGAAGACTCTAAAGAAAAATCCATTCTTTGCCACATTCGGCTTCCAGTAGTTTACACATTCCTTGGCTTGTGGCTGCACCAGTCACTCCAATCTCTGCCTCCACTTCCACCCTGTGTGTGTGTGTGTGTGTGTGTGTGTGTGTGTGTGTGTGTCTTCTGTCTACATCCAAATTCTCCTTCCACCTCTCTTGCAAGAACTCTTGAGATTGCATTTAGGGTCCCCCTGGTCAATTTGGCATAATGTCCCTACCCCATGGTCCTAAACTTGAGGCTTAGGATCAAGCCCTCTTGAGTTTGCTCCTATCCAGGATATATTGCCCACATCCTAAATCCCCTGACCCTCGGAACTGCCACGGGAGTCATTTAGCAAAACACCACGCCTGGACGAACCTCCCCATGTACTTGCTGAAACATCTTCCTGTCCGTGATTCCCACCTTCACCTGCCCCAGAAAACTCACTGAATATTTCACAGTTAAAACAGAGAGGGCACCGTGTAGGGGCGCTTCAACTTCTGCCAGTGACGCACTTCCTGTGTGCAAAGAAGCTCAGCCTCCTGTCCTCGTAACTGGGTAGACGCCATCCACTCCCATCTCCGACGGAAGGCCACCTCCATTACCTCCACTGGGGAAGATGCCATGTCCCCTCGTCCTCTTCCAAATCCTGGTAGGAAGAGGAGGAGGTAGCCCCAGCACCCACAGTAACCCCATCCATCGCCGGCGACATCTTTCTTCCCCGTGCTTCCTCGCTTCTCCCCCATCCCTGGTGCTCTGGCTTCTCCACACTTGCATGTGGGTTAGAAGTTGGTGCAGTGGGAAGATCCCGAACCCTCCGTCACCCCGTCCAGCATTCACTCCATCTCCCATATCTGCTTTCTGCTTTTTAAAAGAAAACATTAAAAAATAAAGCATACCTTTTTGCTTGTTTGTTTCAAGGGACAGACAGAGCACCCTCCCCAGGGAAAAAAGGCAAGCAACAAGAAATCTGCTCATTTGTCTCAGGGTCCAGGTGTAACTGAGAGCCCATGAGCGCATATGATTCACCCCCAAGGCCCTGCGCCCTTCACCTTGCTGCCCAAGAGGCAGTTCTCAGGGAAACCCTGACCGTCCCTTCTCTGCCTCACATCAGGGTCTCCCCCTGACTTGGCCGGTCACCTGGTCTACAGCTCCCTGAACCCTAGCTGGCCACCTGCCCTCAGTGCTCATGCTGCTCAGCTCCGGACTGACTGCCCACCTGTCCTTCACCTGCCTATCAGGTCAGCTCAGGAGTCCCCTCGTCTCCTGTGAAGCTTCTTGTCCCCTTCACCTCCCTCGTCCCTCTAAAAAGACATCTCAAGCTGTGTCACACTTTATTACAAAATCGCCTTCCCTGTTTGTGACTTCTACTGGACAGTCAGCTCCTGGAGGCAGGCACTGGAATGATGAGCCCTTCCACTGCCCAAGTCATTCACAAACTTTCTTTTTTGTAAAACAATCAATTACTTCAGAAATAAAAACAAACCCCAAGTCTTCCCCCACCTATACTGTTCACATCTGAACTTTCAGTGCCCAGTTCAGTGCTGGTCTGACAAAGTCCCCACCACTGGTGTGAGTGGAGAGAGGATAGCCGTCCTCCCAGGGTGGTGGTTCTCAGCAGTGGCCCCTTTGACTTTCAATCCAAGTTTAAATACCATCTGCAGCCTGTGGTTCTGGGGTCCAGGTTGCTGCGCCTGTGCGCTCTTGGGGTTTATTTTTGCAAACTCACTGTCTGCATCTATTCAAACCTCTGCTCCTCTGCTGGGGCAATTTACCTTTGCAGGAAGTTTCTCCACTGCCTGTGCAGAGTAAATTGATTTCAAACATCTTGTCCACAGTCTCCACTGATATTGTACTGGAGACCAAGGCAGTATGAAATATTCCAAGTAGCAGGAGTTACTTTTTAGGATGATTGAATATGATGAAGCCAAGGACAAAGGGTAATTTATTCCAAAGGAAATCAACACCTTTGCTTTGCGCTAGCTCTTGCAGTTAAAAAATAGGGCTGGTAATTGGACTTGCTTTATGAAAATCTCATTAGCATTAGCATATAACTAAAATGCACAGCTCCATAGTTAATTGCAATCCTGCACTGCGGTTAACAACGACAGTGATGACATTTGCATATTGCACATAAAATTAAAAATGCATGTCAGATAGGTGCTCTTTCAGGGAAAAAAAATCCTTGAATAACATTGCATTCACTACAATAATCGGAAAGATTTTGAATTTGAATGGAAATTATATGTATAGTATGAGCTTTAGAAAGACAGAGGAGCCTGATCAAAGAGGAGGGGAAACTAAATCTGAAACGCTGCACAGTCAAAACTCTAGCAGCTGGCTCTTCTTCAAGGACAGGGACGTGGCACTCAGGACTGCGTGGCTTTGTGTGAACGGAGCCCTTTCACTGGAAAGTCTCTGTTTCCTGGTCCTCCTCTAGACTGTCAGCAGCTTGAGATCATGGACTTGACCTTGAACCTCCATCTCCTCGAATATCGCAGACATTCGATTATTTGCACCCGTGGACCAGCTCAAGCCCTCTCTAACTGGACTGGGCAGACACAGGAGGCTGGGTGGTGAAGTGGTCAGAGGGATGCTTCCGCCCACCTGGAGCCCGACACTCAACCTCCCCAAACCCTGTCCTCTGTGGAGTGGCTTCTGCCTCACAGGGTTTCTTAGAAGAGTCAGAAAGACAGTGCTCGTAAAGTACCTAGCACAGCTCAGAGCCTGGCATCTTACAAGTGCTACGATGATTGCCGTCACTGTTGTTTTGGGGTTAAAGGTCCTGGGAAAGGGTGTGTGAAAGCTGAGATATAAATTAGGTCCCTTGTCAGTCCTAGTTCGCCCAACCACAAGAAGGAACACCCAACCATCCCAACCATGAGTAATACTCGCCGCAAGGGCTGATCACTGTGGTTCTATCTGACCAAGAAAGAAAATGAGACCTGGAGAGAGAACCGAGAGGTGGATGATGATAATGCTGCTCTCTAGGTGGACGGTGCCGAGCTCGTCCTCAGGCTCTGTGTGAGACTCCTCCTGACCCTCACTGCCTCCTCTTAGAGGAGGTCGATGGGCCAGGAACCAGGGTCAGGGAGAAAGGTAGAAGGGCAGAAGGGCTTCTGCAGCCACAGGGCATTGTCTTCTCCCCCTGCACCCTGGGCTGTTGGTTCATCGCCTCTCAGCTAGTGGTTCTGTGACGTGTCCTGCGATAGGAGCTGAGGGACGCAGCCAGCCCTGCATGCAGACCTGACCAGTGTGCAGCCGGAAATTCTGGACTAGGGACAAGGAGAGAGCTCAGAAATAGAGAGGAGGTCTGGGTGTGGTCGGCGTGGAGGAGAGTGGGAACCCAGACACGGGTGCTGCTGTGTCCCAGTGGCTGCTGGCTGGAGACACTCCCACTTAGCGGGTAGGAAGGGACTGGCCTCTCCCCAAGGCAACAGGGATGGAGAGGCCTGGGAGGAACCAGGGCAGAGAGGCCTGGGAGGCTGGGAGAGGAGAGAGGTTCACCTTGCCCTGAGGCAGTCGCTAGAGTTGCTGTATCAATGAGGCCCTTGGATTTGCTGACAAGGTACCGTGGTTTTTCAAGAGGTGACTGGGCACGAAATGGATGAAGTGCATACCAAGTGGTAAAGAGAGAAAGGGAGAGGACCTATAGGAAACACGCTGTGCGGCCCTATCTTATGTGGGTCCAGCTCTTGTAAGACTCCAAAGCTAAGAGTTTCTGCTTGAGTCTACTCCAAGGGCCTCTGATCAGACGGACAGACTTCCCTGGAAAGGATCTGATGGCGCTACCTCAACTCAGATTTGACCTCCAGATTTTCCTTGATAGTCAGATCTTGCAAGGCTTTCTAATTAGGAACAATGAAAATTTTGCTAGCAATCTCTTTAGGTGCAATCCCATACCACCAAATCTGAACATGTTGGCTTTCCACACGTAGCAGGATTAGGTCAGGACTGGCTCCAAGGACAGTCCTGGCTGTGACCCAAGAGCACAGAGGGGCAAATAAAGTGAGGTGTAATTTTACTCCTGTTTTTACTGCCTTCTCCAGGGGGCGGCCAGACGCTTGCCCTCCTGTGAGCCGTGGTTTGCAGAGCTGGGGTCCAAGCAAAAGAAGCTTGGCCTCCCAGTCATAAATCACAAGTCGGGTGTGTGGATTTCACTCCCCTGCCTCTAGCTCAGGCTTGCTCTGGTTTTCCTGGCACAAGGTCATTTGCTCCTGGAATGGCCGCTTATCTCAGCTGACTGCTATTTTGCTGATACGGGGCCCCATTTTGTTATTCTGAAAAGTCACATAGAGTTTGAAATTCTTCCTGATGCTACATTCAACTTATCTATGCTAACTATGTTTCAAACACCAAAATTGCCTAAAACCTAAGCCAGGCTCTGGGGAGGATTCTCCAGGCCTGCAGGCACCGGGGAGAAGCACTCCTGTGTCAGCCTTGCTCAGCCGCAGAAGGAAGGGCTGCAGCCCCTCTGCCTCTCCAGGCTCTGGTTCCTGCCTTCACGAAGCTCTGTCAGCCCCATGGGGCTCACAATCCCAGGTGTGGCGCAGGAGGGAGGTCCACACGGTGCCTCCCTGTCTGTGTGCACCGTGGAAACTGAGAAGGCTCTGGCCAGCTGCCCCGGGGCTTGGTGTGTCCACCTACAGCCTGTCCTCTGGCTGGCACTGTGGGCCAAAGCTGCTATCACTCTGCCTCCTCTCCCTGCCAGTGCCTTGGCTGGGGGAGGGCCAGCCACCTGCCAAGGTGCCCTATTGGCATCCGGGTCTGGTGCTCTTTGCTAGCAGCCATGGCTCCATGGCACCCCTGAAGTGCATGCCTGAGGACTGTGCCCTGTCTGCCCTGCCTCCTCTGCCGCTCACCAAAAAAGGGGTTGCTTATTTATCTTGCTGTCAGGCGTTGCCCATAAACGTCTGGCCAGCGAGCCGTGCTGTGGCAGGCACTGCTTCAGTACCGATGGGCTGGCCCCTTTCCAGGTCCCCGCTGTTGGCAAGTCCAACTTGCTGTTGAATGCAGAGGCCTAGCCGGAGGCGAAGCCTGCGTGAGCCTGCCCTCCGCTCTGCAGGGCTGAGGCTGCCTCGGAGCCGGTGTTAGGTCAGAGAAGAAACCAGGGCCTCGCGGTTCCCCTGTGCTCATCGCTGGGCCGTCGGAGGCCTAGAGGCAGGAGGTGTTCGTTTCTGGAGGAGTAATGTCCCACAGCCCAGCTTCTTAATTGGCTTTCATTTAGAAAATAAATGCTTCCCTGGACAATGACACCTATCAACTCTTTTTCAGAAGACTTTTGCTGTGCGTGGGTGGCTGTGTAACTTTAATAATCATGTCATTAGTCCTGAGCGCTGGGCTAGTTATTCAGCACTGTCGTGTCCCCCCAACGCCCCCACGCCGTGTGTGCTGTTTCCACATATCCACACAGTGGCAACCAGGGGGACAGCCACATCAGGGACATTCGATGATGCCTATATTCGGAGAGGCTCAATTTCCTAGAAGCCAGCTCCTGGTCTTCCTGTGTCCTGGCTTATGCTCTTTTAAGGGCCTGAAAAAGAATGTTCTCCAAAGCCCTGCCTTGCTCCGCAGTGAGGAAACCACACAGGCCTCCCGAGCTTGACTGAAGCTGAGGCACAGCTGCTGGGTGGCCTAGGAAACTTGAAGTCGCGGCCATGGCTCAGGCCCCTGGCGCCTGTCACAACTCAGGCAAGTTGGTAGTACAAGGGAGAGGGTAGGACCTGGAGTGAGGGCCAGCTGTGACTCCGTCTCCAGGACAAAGAGAACAATAGTAGTTTCTAGTTAATTCTTACTAGAAGAAATTTCCTAATGGAAACTATTCTCCCACTAAACAAGGATTTATCTGCATGACTTTATTGCTCATAACCATCAGGGTCAATTCCCATTGGCATCTTAGAGCAGGAAAATGACATCTATCATCACGAGTTTTCTGAGAAAGAAGTATTCCTTTTCCTACACTAGCCAAAAGCCAAGTCATTAGTTGTCAACCAATATAGGTACAGCCAAGGGGGGAAAAAAAGAATTATTAAGAGTTTTAATTGCCCTGAGCTTCTAGATAGAAGATTTTACATTCAGTTACACCTGAGTTGCAGAAAACTCTAAGGAACTATTGAAGTTCTCTGGCCAAACCAGAATTTGGCTTATTTAACATTCCTCAGAAGCAGATCATTGGCTTCCACTTGTACATATGCTTGGTGTATAGAAGTTTGCTCAGCTGAATCTCAAATGGATTTTAAGGTGAAACGTATGTGCACGTGTGTATGTTTATATCAATCTAACAATATTAATCATAAGGTGCTAAATCATTTTCAAAGGCACAAACATTATGTGAGGTTAGGAGTACTGATTAGCATGTGAAATATTTCAGGGTATGCCAACATTTTATGCCCACTGAACGCAGAATGTAGCTTAAGAAAATACTAAATTAACAAACTAAATGAAGTGAAAAACATGTTGGCCGGCCATATCCAAATGCCAGCAACTCAGATTGTGCAATGTGGGTTATTTCTTGCTCACTGCTCAAGATCACGTTCACAGCCCTCTTATATGGTCGGGGTTTTCCCCACATTATAAAGCATCAATAATGTTTTCAGTCCACTGTTACCCATCAGAGTGCAATGTTAATTCTTGTGTGCGCTTCAGTAGTTATTTGGAAAGCATCCATACGATGGCTTTTCATAGAGTGAGAAGAATTATCTGATATGTCATGGTTTTCACTAAAGCTAAGATACACACACACACAAATCGCCCCTGACTAGCTATTGTTCAACTTGTGATTTTCGACTTTATAATGGTGCGATGGTGGTATGCATTCATTCGGCAGACTCCATATGTAGTATTTCGAATCCTGCTCTTTCTCTGAGCTAGCGACCTCCAGTCCAGCACGGTCTCAGGGCTGGGCAGAGGCAGTCAGCCACATGATCCCAATGGCAAGCAGCCTACCATCTGTATAACATCGCTGAGCTGTGATGCTAGGTCAGTTAAGTGTATTAAATGCCTTTTTACTTACAATGTTGCTATAGTTTGAATCTAGAGTGTCCCTCCAAGGCCACGTGTTGAGGGCTTGGTCACCAGCCCGAGGTGCTAATGGAAGATGGGGCCAAGTAGGAAGAAGTTCGGTCACTGGCCCCTCCCTCTCCCTCACTTCCTGGCCGCCATGACTTGAGGATTTCCTCTGCCACACGCTGTCACCATGATGGGCTGCCTCACCACAGGCACAGTGTGCAGAGCCCTTAAAGCCAAGTTCTGGAACATGCTAACTTGTCATTGAGATGCTGGGGAGGAAGTAGCAGAAAGCTGAGAGGCAGCCGTCACAGAGAACAGACCTGAGCCTTTGACTTTCCAGACGATGATATGTTGATTGAGTCATTCTTCCAGCAAAATTCACTGAGTACCTATTATGCCAGAATATTCTTAATAGTCTTTTATGAGTTGCAATATGTTACAAATTAGCATTCATCGTTGAATTGACAGGGGAATCTGCATTTTCAATCGATATAATAAGTCGAGGGTAGCTTGGAGCTCTCTCCCTGAGGTGTGCCATATAGCCTGGCTGTATAGAAATTAAAGTAGACATGCATTTGCTATCTGGGCAGGTTGCTGCTCGTCAAATTGCCCCAGTGTGTCTTGGAGGAGGTCAAGAAGTCCATCAGCAAAGCTCTAGTCTTCAAAGCTGGGTGCTTTCCTTTTGGGATACAAGCAAAAGTAGACTCGTTTGTAGGAGGTTAGGAGAAGGAAAGAACTTGGCTTAGGGAGCAGAGAGTCATGAGTTCACACGATTAATAAGGAGGTGAACAAACGATTCAAAAGTTCAGAGTCAGCACAATCTAAATAAACCTGGTCCTAGAGCAGCAGCTGTTTTCCTATGACTCATTTAAGATGCCTTACAAAATCAGAAGCTCTACAAATAAGACTTGAAGATGTAGGAGAATTAAGTACAGATGGAGCCACATTTAACAGCAGAGATCTAATAAGGACCATCCAAAGGAAGTTTGCATTTTTATTGTGATCTAGGCATGTTTCTGTTGGAATATGAGTGCAATGTGTATTTCTATTAAAAAATGCTTTACAAGTCGGCCGCGGTGGCGCACGCCTATAATCCCAGCAGTTTGGGAGGCTGAGACAGGAGGATTGCGAGTTCAAAGCCAGCCTCAGCAACAGTGAGGCGCTAAGCAACTCAGTGAGACCCTGTCTCTACATAAAACACAAAATAGGATTGGGGATGTGGCTGTGGTCAAGTACCCCTGAGTTCAATCCCTGGTACCCCCCCAAAAAAAAGTTTTACAAAATGAAGGCAGCTTCTAAAACAGGGAAGCTTCCAGCATTATGTTCTCATGAATCACTGCCATAGTGCTCATCGCCACCAGGGAGGGTGACGACCAAGTTCTAAGAACGATGGCATGTGTATGCAAAAACCAAACTCTCATAAACTGCCAGCATGAAAAGAGTGGAAGGAATGTGTCATCACTGACTCGGATCAGCTAGAGGCTGGGCTGTCTAGGAAGTCATCTGCTGGGCTGCTCAGTTGGACCATAGACCCCAACTACAGGGGTATACTTTCCAACAGATAGTGGAGTGAAGCCAAGTCTAGGAGGTTAAGTGTCTCCATGGCAATGGTCAAGTCATGACTGGAAAGAGAACTTTTTTAAAAAATATATGCTATGGTAACATTCTTTCATTGCTGAATGCACCAAAATCATCCAGCTATTTCTGTTATGAATGATTTACATACCACTCCATTGCATTGTAGGAAGTAAACCAGAAAAACTCTCGGAATATCTCCAAGTTCTATGATTCTCCTGTCGTAGGTGAGTGAATGAGTGTGTATATGTGTGTGCACACAGGAGCGTCCATGTGGTTATTATTCCACGTGGTTATTATTTTGCATTTTGGCCAGACCTGTCTCCATTCAGTGTCTCCTTTTTCTACTCTAAATATTGGATCCTTATTTGAGAGACTGAACTACCAAATGCATAACAAATGAGCAGAGGAGTGTGGTGGAGATTTGGTGAACAACATGTTCCTTCCACAAACATGGTTTATGTTGGGAATAAATAATGTGATTTATATATTTGTACTCTAACTTTTTAAGTATATGTAAGAACCACAGGGATTAATAAATTATTCATTTCAGGGCATTACTGGGTTTATAGAAGCCTTTCTTATGATACCTTATAACTAACGCCAAAAGCATAATTGCCATAAAATGATGAGTCCTCAAAAATTGTTGACATTGGAAAGGAATTCTCAAACTTGTTACTGGAAAAATTGAGTTGTTAGATATGGAAGGACCTCCTTGAGGTTAAATTTTTTCCTATTTTTTTCCCCCTGAGGGAACTATCAGTAAGAGATACAGCAAGAATATTTTAGGATATTCTAGATCATATTGCATCTGTTTCCACAAAAATTACATGCCTACATTCAATTATGTAACTCTTAAATAGGGGAAATTATAATTCTATCAATTTAAGAATACATAATCTTTTAAAAACACATTTAAGATATAAGCCATATGTTAAATTGAGTAAATCAGGTGTTGAAATAATGTGTTTTACTTTCAAATATATTATCCTAGTATTTTTGAAGTTTTGAAAAATCAGTAGCAGCCAAAGCATATCAGAATAAAATGTCAAGCTCATAGGACCACTGGAAGATGATGCTCTGAGGGGTGGACTCTGACTACTGGTAACCTGAGAGAACTGAGTGACCAGAGGACCCCTTCAGCTGAGGACAGGGGTGTGCCTGGAGCCCATGTCACTCACAGTCAGCAGCTTCCATCCACTGCACCTCCTGTGGTCCCCGAGGATTGTCCACTGGAGATTACTGGCAGCAATTTTAATCTGCCCTTCTTTCTTTCTCTCAGAATATTCATTCATTTATTTAAAAATATTTCTGGTATGCCAGGAGCTATGTTAGATGCTGGGAAAACAATGGTAAGCAAACAAGAGAAAGTCAAATAACCACACAATGGATATACAATTATGATTGAAGACAAGTGTTGCAAAGGTGAGAATTAGGGCCATTATGGCCTATGAGGGAGGGCCCTGAACTCAGATGGGAGCTAGGGAAGCTGCCCTAAGGAAACTTACTTGGGTTTTAAAAGAAAGGCAGTCACTAAGCACATGTGATTATTGAAATTAATTAAAACTGAATAAAATTAAAAATTCAGTTTCTCAGTCACAGCAGCCACATTCCAGGGCTCACTAGCCACACGTAGAGTGCCTCATTATAGCAGCATTGGCATCCATGCAGAATGCTCTGTTGACCAGCTCAGATCCAAATGGTGCATAGGATTAACCAGCAAAGCAGGGGATGAAACCCTCACTGGCTGAGAAAATGTCATGTGCAAAGGCACTGTGGTGGGAGGGACAGCATACAAAATGCTCTCCATGACAAGTTTGGCTGGGAATTTAGCTGAGCAAAAAAGAAAGGATGAAAGGAGAGGCTGAGGGATTGGTAGAGAGTGGAGGGTGGTCATGGGGACAGGAAACCCAAATTCAGACACAGGAGAGCCACAGTGAGAGGACAAGAGAGGTAGAGGCAGGGGGGTTGGAGAGCACAAGGGAGGACCTGCTGATCTTGTCCGCAGGGCAGTTGAAGCAGACGACGATGAGGTCCAGAGCTGACTCCAAGACAGGTGAGCCCTGAAGGCCAATTGTCACATGGGCCAGCTCTGCATTCCAAAGTCACTGCCCAGGGTGCCTGGTGTCGGGTGAGAGGAGTCCTCCAGGACTAATGGAGGCCCTGAGACGATGACTACAGGAAGGTAGCGGAACTTGTGCCAGACATCTGCCACCATCCCAGAGGATGACTGGCAAGGGCACAGCAGAGTAGGGCTGGGGTGGCCATACCCCTTCAACCGCCACCACGTGAGAGGTCCACGGGAGAAGTAGGGTCCTCTGGAAAAAGCCAGGTTCTGTCTGGAGTCAGGAGACGAAGGCACTGTTCAGAGCAGTCTGAGGACAGGAGCGAACTTGCTTAAGGAGCAGTGCTGGAGAGCTCCAGAGCAGAGAGCGGAGGGCAACGGGGCCAGAGGATCAGCGGCCCAGCTGGCCTCCTATCTGGGCATGGACTGATGACAGGGTAAACCCCCGGCCTGGGAGTGTGTGCTGGTGAGAGCACTTGGCTCCCTGAGCCTGGGCGGGGTGCTCCTGCCACCGTTCCTGCACAGCCACTACTTGGAAAGGTCTTGAGCCAGGCGTGGCTGGTTCAGCCCTGGTACAGCTAAGCGTGGTGTTGGTCTCAGCAGCTTTGGTTCAACACCTGCCAGAGTATTGACAGTCTCCGACACCAGTGCTGAGACTCCCACAGAGAGGAGGATCCTCTGTGAGGTGCTCAGAACCACAGAGGATGGATATGAATTGGTCCATTCCAGGAGCTATGTTGGCCATTCTGTAATCTCCATCTCTCCACCGAGCAACCTGGCGTCTGCTAGTCCCCGGGAAACTGCAAATGATAAATGCTACTTTCCAACCTTTTTGAGTCGACAGCATGTCCTCATCAGTCCCTCAGTGAAGATCAGAGACTCTTCTATCCGATATAATGACTGAGTTTGGCAACTTAAGAACTCTGGTTGCAGCACATCCTCAAAATCTTAATGGTGAAACCTTGTGAGAGCAAGTTTATAGCTGGTTTTTATTTAGGTTTAACAGAATGCAGCGAGAGGTTCTGTCTGGATTGATAAACATAAACTCTTTGGGAGGTAATTTATGATTTCAATGATGTGACATTTTCCTCACTGACAAAAGCAATCAGAATGACTAAAATCAAGTCTGTGAAAATGGAATGATTGCCACAGTTACAAGAGTTGTTGGAAAATGTCATGCACTTACTCAGTTTCCTACATGTGAACCAAAGACTGTGAGTAAGGTAAGAACAGAGCAGCCCACTCCTTTTAAAAATAGATTCTGGCTAGAAGTGGATGGAGTACTAGAGACTAAATCATCCAATCCTCTACTCTCCAGACCAGAAAACGGACACTTGGCACAGTGAATATTTCCAGTGACTTTAACCTCTACTGACAAAGTGTCAGGTGAGATTGAGCATCGAGAAAGATAATCCTATTGTGAGCATCGTATTCGAACATTACAGAATTAATTATAGAATCTTAGATTTGACTTTCTATAGTGTTGTCTGCTTCAGTGTGGAACCTTGACAAAGTGGTCACCTCTGCCCCTTGACCACATCCCCTGAGGAGTGTTGGCTTCTCCCAAGGCCCCATCTGCCAGGCAGTAGCTGTTGATGTTGGAGAGTCTTCACATGGAGCTGGGTCGTTACCCTTGTGAGTTCCACCCATGCGTCTGCCTCCTGGAATAGAAATCCAGATCTGCCCAGAACAGTTATGCTCACTGCAATTCTTTTCTTTTCCAGGTGAGCCATCTCCAGTTCTCAGAGTCATATGTGATATGTAGGGCAAGGGGAGAGAAACAGTTGCTGTAGCTAATTGCAGGAACTCAGGGAAGGGAGTTTATTCTGGGTCCTCAAATGCATCATGTCAATCTTTCATAGTGACATGTCCTCATCAGCACCTAATTAGAGATTAGAAGTTCTCTTATCAGATATGGTCATTAAATTCTATAATCCAAGAACTCTGCAGCACATTCTAAATTTTTAAATTGTAAAAAGAACTACCTACACTAAAAGACATCAAATTCTGTCCCTCGTAACATGAAGCAGAATATTAGGATCCAGTGGGATCAACTTTACCTTGTACCTCTGAAGTGTGGTCTGTTACGGGTAAGTTAATATCAGGATCTGTAGATGCTGTATTGTGCTAAAACACAATAATATTCAAAACATTACAGCTTTGTTATAGAAAGTACTCACTACTTAGCCCCATCCTTAAATAAAGAAAATGTCTTATCCCATTTAAGATTTTAGTGTCATGTACATCTATGAACATGGCATAATGAATCCTACTGGTATATATCACTGAAACGCATCAATAATTTTTTTTAAAGATTAAGATTTTAGAAAAGAACTGATATAGCAAGGTATTCTTACCTCAGACTTAAATTACATTTGAGAAAGTTGTATGTGTCATTTTCAAAGGCCAGTTGACCATAAAAGTACAAATTTACTTTGATTTTTCATTTTAATCCTGGAAATTCTTTATTCTCTAGAAAACCTGTCATCAATGATGCTTATTTAAGTATCCACCAATATATTTGTTCTCATTGAATTCAAAGTATAAAATTATTTTTTCTTTTCTTTTTCTCTCTCTCTTTTTTTTTTTTGGTACCAGGGATTGAACTCAAGGGTACTCGACCACTGAGCCACATCCACAGCCCTATTTCGTATTTTATTTAGAGACATGGTCTCACTGAGTTGCTTAGCACCTGGCTGTTTCTGAGGCTGGCTTTGAACTTACAATCCTCCTGCCTCAGCTTCCTGAGCCACTGGGATTACAGGCGTGCGCCACTACACCAGGCAAAATTACTTATTTTCTAAACAGGCAGATGAATACACACATTTATCTGACAAATGTAGCTTCATCTAAACTATACAGGTATTAATGTTTGTTCAAAGAGTGTTTACCTACAGAAAGAATTATGTTTAAAGCATTGTCTAAGAAACCAGAGACAAATAGATTTGAGATGGAATTTTGTTACCTACAAATTGCTTTGAGCCTGGTGGGATTTTCAAATTTTGACCCTAACTAGACTTGGCTCTATGTAAATTTGCTGTTAAAAGGTTTCAGTCTGTGTGGGCCTGTAGCTATTTATTCGCCTATGCTGCACATGTCATATTGCCTGATGAGAACTGGAGAAAAGTGGGTTCTATTTATTAGACTCCTCATGGGAAGAGCAGGTCCAGTGAAAACATTTTTGCTAAGCATTTGCCATTTGTTGAACTTGAGAGTTGTGTGTTTATGCATGTGAAGATTAAATTTGGCAATAAATTTATTTTATACCATGATCATTCAATTTATTAAGTGTCCACTCCATGCTAGGCATTTTGCTAAGAATTAGAGGAGACACAAAGATGAATAAAGTAGTTCCCTTTCCACATTGTTCCTGGCCAAACAGATACCAGAAGAAGTAGTGATGATGTAGCATGATGTGTTATAGGATATGGAAAGTGCTGTTATAACATAACATATTGTAACACATAGGTAACATAGTGGAAAGATTCAAATGCAAGTTGCATGTTGAACTGCTAAATCATGCAAAGAAATTAAGTTGAAAAGAAGTTGCAGGATGAAGTAGCCAACTCTTTCAAAATCTTACTTTTCTGATTTAAACAAGACATACTGTTTCTCTCTTTTTTTTAGCTTTCTGAGCATCTTAATTTTCATTAAAGACTTTCTAAAAGATTTGTCAGAGAGTTTCATGGAAAAGATGGCTTTGAGCTAGGCCTTGAGGAAACAAGGATTTTCTGAGCTGTGAAGAGGCCAGATAATATCCAGGCATCAGAACCTGCAGATGCAGAGACCAGGTGTTGTGCTCTGCTTGGCTGAGTGGGAAGCCCTGGGCTGCTCCCTGGGATGTGGGAGGAGAAAGTGCAAGCCGGGCGCGGTGGCTCAAGCCTGTAATCCCAGCACTTAGGGAGGCTGAGACGGGAGAATCGCGAGTTCAAAGCCAGCTTCAGCAATGGCGAGGCGCTAAGCAACTCAATGAGACCCTGTCTCTACATAAAACACAAAACAGGGCTGGGGATGTGGCTCAGTGGTTGAGTGCCCCTGAGTTCAATCCCCGGTACCAAAAAAAAAAAGAAAAGAAAAGAAAGTGCAGCGGCCTCAGCCAGCAGGGAGTTGGGAGTCAAGGGTCTAAAAGATCTGCAGGCAGTGCAGCAGCAGTGGAGGGCTTTTTGTTTCTTATTTTGATATATACTTTTTTACTTGTAAATGATTTCAAATTATC
>PVHX01018387.1:13865-37221 GCA_004024805.1 Geosciurus inauris | reverse complement strand
AATTGTTTAATCACTGGCATGGCATCTGTAACACTACCAAAGATCCTCCCTGCTAGTTGTATTAACCTATCCGCGAAATCAGCAAAAGGTTCAGAAGGGCCCTGTATCACTTTGGATAAACTTTCCCCAGCTGCAAGATTAGGCAGGGCTCGCCACGCCCTGGTAGCTGCAGTAGCTATCTGGGCATAGGTGCCTGGAGGATACTGTATTTGTTCATTTATAGTGGAATATGGGCCATTTCCTTCTAGCATATCCAAATTATGCTGGGCTTGGCCGGCCTGAGCATTCCAAGCTGCCGTGACTTTACATTGCTGTGATATTCGCCCTTCCAAATAAGATAGTCACCTCCGGATAAAACTGCTCGGGTTAACTGTTGCCAATCTGACGGAGTAAGATTCAAAGATGAAAAAGATTCAAAAATGGCTAAAGTGAAGGGTGCATGAGGGCCATATTGTACCACAGCATCCTTCAAACCTTTTACATCCTTGAAATCCAAGGGCTGATGTTGCCTGACTGTCTGTCCTTGTTCTTTTAATTCCCACTCCTGTAATCTCTCTTGCAATGTCTGGATAGCCTGTTCTAATTGCAATTCCTCGTCTTCTTCCTCATCCTCTCCTTCTTTCCCTTCCTCGCTATCCATTTCATCTTCTTTAAGGGACTGGGTACTCCTTTCTAGTCCCGTACCCTGTTTCCTCAACAGAGTTTCGATCGGATTTTCCAACAATTCCCTACTGTGGGTAGTGCCTATCTTTACCTGCACTATTAACAATTCACCCCCTACTTACTGGCCAGTCCTGGGGTGTCCGTCGGCATTCCTTCCCTTCTTCCAGTATCTCGGTGGAACCTCCAGATGCCAACGCCCGTGCCGGCACAAAGGGAAACCGAGTCAGGCGAGGGAGCCGCGGATGAAAACTCACTCACACACACACTGAACAAGGCAAGAAACTATTTTTTTACTGAGCTCAGGTCCCTCTTTATATATGCTAAGAGGCCCTTTGTCCTCCAAGCGCTATGGGGTGCATAGGGTGTGACTATTCTATTAGCATCCGGTGACTATGCTATTAGCATCCTGTGGCTACTCACAGGAACTTGTTACAAGATGGAACTATGGCCAAAGCCATATGATTGACAAACCTGATATTTGTTGCATATTATGTACTGTGGATGCGCCCAGGCCAGCTCTCTCTCACAATTTTCAATGGCTCCTGTGTTTTTCCTTTCAGACTCAGTATCTGTTTTCTCAAATCCCTATCTCAAGGAGACAATCTTTTTCTTTTTTGTAACATCAACAACTTAAAACATTAGCTTTCTGTCTACTTTTCATCATATAACTTTATGCTAACGAAGTCCAAAGCTTGTGTCATCGACCTGCCTTCTGCAGTGACAGGCAACCTATCCAGGGGCTACTGGGAGTCTTGCGCAACTTCATCTCTTAAGACCTACAGTCCCAATGGGTCTCTTCTGTCTAGATCCAGCACTGGAACACGGCACCATGAGTAATCAGGGAGGCTTGTGTAAATCACTTAGCACAGGGTCTAGCACACGTATCTTAGAGTCTTGGGATTGCTGTAGCAAGACAGCTTAGACTGGGTAATTTCTTAAGAACTGTTCAAAGTCTGGATTACTTAGTTCCTATGGTGGGTGTGTGCTCAAGGACAGATAACCCTGCCTAGAATGGGGAAGAAAGGTGATCCTGTTTCCCCTGAGATTAGGGAGGGGGAGAATTAGGGAGGATCTGGGAGAGAAAGAAACGTTCATTTTAAAAACAAGTTGCAGTGGAATGGCAGTGAGGGCAGTGCATTCAGAGCATGAAGTAAGCCACTGTTACACTCTGGTTCTAAGACGGTGCCTGTAAGGTCAGATCGCTGGTCAAGACCACGACCATTAGCTGAAAAGGTAAAAGTACGGCTTTATTGGGGTCCGCTCTCAGGCAAAGTTCACCAGCCCCTCAGTGTGAGCTGGAGAAGTCCCGCTCAAGACTGGGAGAGGCCGCTTTTATCGGTAGGTTGAGGGAGGGGGATTCTCAGGAAGAGGCGTCTCTTCCTGGTTGGCTGAGGCCCAGTGACAGGTATGGGCGGATTTCAGAGGTCAGTGTGTTCATTGATGGTGGTTGACGGCAGAGTGGTGAGCAGTCCATCGTTTGGTGCCATCGGGAAGTCTTGGAGGGAAGTCTTGGCAGCTCCAGGGTAACTTCAGATGCCCACCCCCCTTGATCCAGCCGCCATCTCTCCACCCAACAGTGCCTTTTGCTGCACATGGCAGAGAAAAGACAGTGGCCAGGCAGCTTTCTGAGCCTCTCTTCTTGTTATAAGGACATGAATCTCATTCCAACAGGTAGGGCCCTCATGACTTAATCACTTCTCAAAGTTTCCGATACTTAGTGCCACAGTGGGAATTAAATTTTCTTCTTTTTTCCCCCTTTCCTTTGGTAATGGGGATTGAACCCAGGACAGCTTACCCACTGACCCACGTCCTCAATTTTTTTTTAATTTTTTATTTTCAGACAGGTCTCAATAAATTGCTTAGAGCCTCATAAGTTGTCCAGGCCTGGAACTTGTGATCCTCCTGCCTTAGCCTTGGGAGGCGCTCGGACTACAGTCGTGCCACCATGCCAGGTGGGGATTAAATTTCAATATGAATTTTAGGGGGACAAGAGAAAAACATTCAGACCTTAGTATGATAGTAAGCTCATTTACTTTGGGGTGCTACTGTTTCTGATAGTGATCTTTAGGGGTTCTGTTAGCGCAGAAAGACCAGGACGACAGCAAACTTCACAAATCATTTCAGGCTTTATTCAGGAACAGGACTGCATCTATGGGGATGGACCCACTTTCCCAGTGGAAAATGAGCCGCATAACAAAGAAAGGCACTGAGTTTATATAGGTTATTCTGGGAGGTGGTCACGTGAACATGAGAATTTTCTCAGGCACTTAGGAATTTGGGGTTTGTTCCATCAATCAATGAAATAGTCAGTTTTAGTGGTCAGGAAGTTGAGCTCTTGGGTCTGGGGTCTTGTGTTTTTGCAGGTCAATGCCTGCCAAAGGTTATCTCCCCGGTATGGTGAGACACTCCTTCCTGCCTGCAATTAGCACCAGGAGACATTTGTTGAGGGGAGGTGAGAACTGTCAGTGCATGGCTATTTTTCTTTTTCCTC
This sequence comes from Geosciurus inauris, assembly GCA_004024805.1. Taxonomy (NCBI): domain Eukaryota; kingdom Metazoa; phylum Chordata; class Mammalia; order Rodentia; family Sciuridae; genus Geosciurus; species Geosciurus inauris. The sequence goes on along the minus strand of PVHX01018387.1, from coordinate 34,067 downwards.
AGGCTACATTATTTCCAATTCCCACACCTATTAGGTTCAGGTAGGGTGAGGTCTCCTGTTGGCCGTGGAGGGCGCATAGGAGATTCTCTGGTAAGGTGGTTGGTTATCTACCAAGGAGCCTGTGTGGCTTGTCACGGCTCCTCACTTAAAGGTGTTTTAAAACACGCAATGAGCACTCCTGTAATCCCAGCAGCTAGGCAGGCTGAGGCAGGAGGATTGCGAATTCAAAGCCAGACCCAGCAATTTAGCAAGGTGCTAAGCAACTCAGTGAGACCTTGTCTCTAATTTAAAAGGGGGGGGGGGGCTGAGGATATGGCTCAGTGGCAAAGCACCCCTGGGTTCAATCCCAGATTTAAAAAAAAGAAAAAGAAAAAAAAATGCAGGCAACGATGCCCACGCGGCATGCAGCAGGCGTCCAGATGTGTGGAGGACCTAAAGCAACTGGCGTGTTAGGTGCGCGCGGTCAGGACCTTACACACCTGCCTTCCTCTTTGACAGGAACGGCAAGAGACCCCAGATCTCCAGTTTGACGCGAGTGGGGGACAACTACCCTTGTCCCAGATCGAACCAAGCCAAGTAAAGAAACACCCGGAGGCCACAGGCGGGTCGTGCCCCAGAGCCCCTCTGTGGGGTCTGACTGCGGTGGCCTCAGCGGGCCGCGCGGCTGCGGGTGCCTCCGCGGGTGGACGCGCCTCGGGCGGTCGCCTCTTGCGTGCTCGAGGTCTGGTCGGGCGATGGAGGTCGCGAGGAGCGCAGCCCGCCTCTCGGGCGCTGCTGGCTCCGGGTGTCGTAGGGTGGTCCGCTCCTCTGCCAGGAGGGGTAGAGTACCGCGACCCCCGCGTTTTACGCTGGGCGAGCCGTGGTAGGGGCGACGACAGCCGGTGCGCTCCGCGGGCCTGGCTGGACTTGGCCCGGCGCAGCTCCGCTCGGGAGGCGCGGCGCGGCCGGGCTCTGGGGGACTCGGCTAAGCTCGGCTGGGCTCGGCCCGGCTCGGAGGGGCTCGGCCCGGCAGGCGCGGCCTGGCTCGGCTGGGCTCGGGGGGCCTCGGTTGGGCTCGGCCTGGCAGGCGCGGCCTGGCTCGGCTGGGCTCGGCTGAGCTCGGGGGACCTAAGCTGGGCTCGGCCCGGCAGGTGCGGCCCGGCTCGGCTGGGCTCGGCCGGGCTCGCCGCGGCGCGGCGCGGGGTGTGCTTGCCTCTGTAGAGCGCGCGGGGCCGACGCGGGGAAAGCATGCTCCAGTGGCGCAATCGGTTAGCGCGCGGTACTTATACAGCAGTATATGTGCGGGTGATGCCGAGGTTGTGAGTTCGAGCCTCACCTGGAGCATGTTTTCTTCCCTTCCCGTCTTCAGGCATTTCATTATCATGCTTTCCCCTCCTCTTGAAGGAGAGCTTGCGTATTACATTTTCCGCAGTAAGAACGTAGAGATGCGTGTGATGTAGGACACTTGGTCGGTGTCAGACACCGGAAGGAAGCGGCCGAGCCGGGGAGAGCGAGCTGGTCCGCGGTTTCCGCCCAGTCGCGGGCGCACGGCCACGTCGCGGTGCGGGAGGGCTCGTCCGCTCCTGGGCGCCGCTCGGCCCGCGGGACGCAGCCGGGGCCCGCGACGCGCCGGGCTCCGCACGGGAGCCGAGGTGCACACTCGGGTCCGTGAAAACCTGGCTGGGCCCATAGATGCCCATCCCCAGCTCCGCACGTCAGCCACGTGCGCAGAGCGCTGTGCGTGTTTCCCAGTGTCATGGGAAATTCACAGACGGCTTTGTTCGTGGAATCACATTCATCTTGAAGCTTGGTTTCGAAATAAACGCGTGCAGGCTATGCTGTGTGGATCTCACCGGATGCAGTCTCTCCCGGATTGCATTTGGGCGCGCGGGACCCTCCTCTTGGCTCTTTATTGTCCTCCTGTCCCTTAGCCATGAATACCTTCCAGTTGTGTGTGCAGCTTCCCTCGGGTAATGGCTTTCCCGTTCTGTATTAAGGTTCTTTGCCAATAGAGTTTATGTAGATGTACACAACGGATGTAGGGTTGGCTAAGCAGGCCGAGAATGCCCGTGCTAAGGTCTTCCCAAGCTGGAGAACCAGGGGAGCGGTCGTGTGATCGGGTGGGCGAGAAGACCCCGAGAATGTGGGTGGGAAGCCAGTAGCTGCTGGTTAAGTGACAGCGTCCAGAAGCTCTGATGCTGGAGGGCAGAAAGCCCAGCAAGGAATTCCTGCTTCTACTGCCTTTTTGTTCTGTGATCCTTAACTCCCTGGAGGATGCCTGACCACAATGAGGGGTGGGTGTGGGTGGGTGTCTTCTTTCCCATTCTGATTCAGATACTAACCTCCTTCAGAAACATCCTGAAACACACAATCATAACTAATGTCTTATTAGCCATCTGGGTATCTTTAAACCCAGTCAAGTTGACATGAAATTAGCCTTCACAGGTCCAACCTTCCAAGGTGGCACACATAAGCACCTCCTTAATCAACTAGAAACTGTACTTCATCCTCAATAAAGGCAGCCACAAGGACATGTGTTCGCCTGCTATGATGTAACTGTTCTGCATGCAATTGGAAACACACTAATCCCTTCCCTAGAAGAGCAAATAACGTCCTTGTACCATATTACTTTTCCTGATATCCTGTGACTTAAATCCTACGGAATGCAATGAACCATACTTAAACACTGATATAAAATCAATATGACTTATGTTACATGATAAGGAAACAGAGGAAAGGAGAAGATATTTGTACAGTACATGTACACAAGCGTATTCATAACAAAACGGAAGGAAATGCTCCTGAATTATAGTCCTCCACAACTGGTCACAGGGTCATAGCTGCTATTCATGGCTACTCCCTCTACTCCCATTCCTGATGTCCTTTGCTTTTAGCAAGCACTTCAGTGGTCATGGTTCTTTACCTTGCAAGGTGACCCACACCTTCTTTCCTGAAGAGTCTGGGCCATTCCTTGCCCTGCCGGCACTGGGGTATAGTTTTCTATAGACCTTAATCACAGGATAAAGGTACCAGAGTCCTAGACCAGAGGACTGATTTGCTTCAACAAATCAGGTTTGGCCGCTCACCTACACACACACACACACACACACACACACACACACGGAAAAGCAATGGTGAAAAGCAGGAAAGGAGCTTTAATCAGTGCAGCTACACCAGGAAGATAATGGGAGCCTTGTCTTCAGCTGGGTCTTCTAGGGGCCGACAGTGACCCTGAGGTTTTAAGGAAAGCAGGATGGAGGCAAGGGTTGGGGTTTGCAGAACTGGGGTTCGCACAGCTGCCAAAGCAGGGGATCTTGGTCAGGCATGGTCTGTCCATCATTATTTCATGGTTGGTCAGGCAGTCTCCTCTGTGATAAGAAAGCTGCTGTTCTCTTGGGCGTGGTTTGGACTTGTCACAAGAGGTCCATCAGACCTGTTGTTCCTGGACTCCAAGGTGACTGCAGAAGAAAATGGAACAGGGGGTCTCAGGAGGAGGGAGGAAAAAGAGGCAAGAAGGGGAGGACATGGACTTAGCAACTGGGCCCTCCTTCAAACCCCCACTGTCAGGTCACCATTCCATTTCCATGGAGGCAAAGGACAGAAGGGCGTTTTTTCTTAACTATTTCTTGCTGACAGGGGCCACTGTAGGAACCTTGGAATGGAAGACTGACAGCATGAGAAACTTTCTTGTGCTTTTCTGAGAATGTAACAGGCATTGCGATGCTGAGATTATGAGTGGGAGCACCAGTTTTTAAAGTGCAGTATGTTAAACAGCACCCAAAGAGGAGACGAGCAGGAGAGGTAACTGTGCTAAACGTTAAGACTCTCCATCTGGAAGGATTGACTGCAGCCTGTCCTGGGCGGTGTCAATGGCAGCAACATGCTTGTCTAGGTCTCTTGCTGTTCTGGTTACACTTTTTGAGTCACTGGGGATGTACCCACAGCAAAGCTCCCCTCCAGTGGCATTCATACTGCCTAGTACCATCCAATTTGAGGACCACCTTGTGTGGTCTCACCATTTAAGAGGGCTATGGCATGTTGGGTTTGGTTAAAAGCATGCTTAGCTAGGGCTTCTGCTTGTAATGCCACATCAGTGCTGCTCCTGGGATCAATAGGGCCACAGGGTGGAACACCCAAGAGGTCCTCCTTACATGGTGCCTTGTGCTGGGCTTTTACTATACCTCAATTATGCAGACTTTGGGAAAATGGGAACAACTTGTCCTGGTGGGTCTGGATGGCCTCAAGTATACTGATCATCCAATTATAGGGCAAACCCGTGGTCATCCACACTGCACAGGCTTTATAGAGTGAGTTTTTCAGTTGAGCCATGTGGACAGACTCAGGTGACAGTCATTCCACTAACTCATTTCCCAGTGCACAGGGCCACTCTCATCCAACTGAACTTGCTCTGTAGTTGGCCACCCAGCTCCACTGTGCACCTGCAGCCCACACCAGGAGGCCCCGACCTGCTCTCCTACCAGAGCAAACACATGCTATTTTGGGGCAGCCGCTTCCAGAAGCCTCTCAGGGTCCTGTTGCTTGGAGGAAGGGACTAGGCATTTTCCAACAGGTAAAAACATTCTCCCAGATTCCAGACCACTGGAGGATCTGGGCACATTGGCTGCCTGGGTTTCAGGGCAGGGGTTGGTGGCAGAGAGAGGAAGCTGTTAGCCTCATGGTAAAGGCCATCTGCAGACAGGTTAGTCTGGAACTGATCTGGAATGAGAGGTAGCAAAAAGAGCAGGTGGCAGCAGTGTGATTCGTGATTGTCCAGGGTGTCTTGCCTGAGTTTTGTTTTTTGAAGAGAGATTTCAGGTCTTCCAAGGGGTTCACTGTCCAGTGGGAAGGTTCTTGATCCTGAAGAGGGTCAGGAGGGTCATTTTACAGTAGTGTCCTTTTATCTCGTGTGGTGGATCCATGGCACATTTAGAGGAAGTGTGAGTGGCTAGAGGCTCATCACGAGAGTCTGTCCACTTTTCCATCAGCTGGTTCTCTGGATCCTGATTTTTCCATGTCTTCAAGAGGATCCAGTCTCCTGGTGGATGGAGTGGGGGTCCTCAGGGTAAGATCTTGTCCCAGAGGAAGTGAAGATATTAGAACTTGAAGCTGCTACTCACAGTGCTGACTTTGATCTTCCTGTTCTGACATGGGGAGAATATCTCCTTTGCAGACACGTGAAGTGTCCCGTGTGTAATCTCAGCAGGGTCTCATCTGTAGCCATGTCTAGTAGCCACTCTAATGCAGAGAAGGACAGCAGGCAGCGTCTTTTCCTGTGTTAAACTGGCCTCTTGACATGTTTTGGCTGGAGCTCTTCTAGAGTATGGTTCCTCCTCTCTGTCTCACCTGTCACCTGAGTTCTGAGACAGTAGCTGCATTACCTCAGAGAAAAAGGCAGGGCTCTTAGCACTGTGGGGCCAGGTGTGTCCCACCTGGAGGCGATGGCCTTCTGTAACCCGAGCCACTGCTGAGGGCTCTTCCGTACTTACTCATGGGATAGGCCTCAACCCAACTTTCAGAGGGTCAACAAAAGCCAGTACTCGATGTTCCCAGCAGCCCCAGGGCTCTGGGTGAAGCCCACCTGCTGATCTTCAAAGGGGCATGGCCCACGGTGGCCTGGGCTCTTGGCAGCCTTCCTATTTTGGGTTGTTCTTGGTGTACGGTGGCATCTTTGTGTCACCTCTTCATTGCTTGACACAGTCCTGGCTTCTAAAGCATGGTCTAAAAAGTTCAGTTAACACATCTCACTCACAATGAGACCCTCAATGAATACAGTTAACTCCTGCAGTCACACGCTTTGCGGGCAGGAGGACGAATCCATGAGCACTCGCCTCCCGGTGAGAAGGCCTCCTATCTCTAAAGCCTGGTTCCCAGGCTTTCCTCTCATCTGCTTCCGAATATTCAGGAGAGAAGGAAGTCAAGTCAAATCTGGCATTAGGAGTCCTATGAGCACGGATCTGCATGCCACTGCATGCCACTTGACAGCCTGGTCAGCCAGGTGACAGCTGCGGGTGACTATGGGGTTTCCTTTTTCATGTTGGTGGCAGTATGTAATGGTCACTACTTAGCTTAAGGACAGCCTCCACGAGTTTGCTTATCTTCTGAGGATGCTTAATGTCCTTACTCCTAGAGGTGAGGAGCCCACTTTCCACATGCCCTGTGGGAAAGGGGCATGTTTTGGACTGGTTAGCTTTTTTCCCTTTTGGAAGCTTAAGGGCCCAGAAAGGGCTATCAGTTCAGCCTTTTGAGCAGATATGGGAGGGGACTGGACTCCATGAAGTCACAACTGCATACCGAGCGTGGCGTTTTCCCTGGTCCATGAAGCTGCTTCCATCTGTGAAGATTTCCCAGTCTGTGGCTGACCCATCAGGCCCAGTTGGCTGGCAAGGACAGCGGTAAGAACTTCCATGCAAGCAGAGTGCGGTGGGCACACCTGTAATCCCAGCAACTGGGGAGGTTGAGGCAGGAGTATCGTAAGTTCAAAGCCACACAGCAACAGCGAGGTGCTGAGCAACTCAGTGAGACCCTGTCTCTAAATAAAATACAAACTAGGGCTGGGGATGTGACTCAGTGGTTGAGTACCCCTGAGTTCAATCCCTGGTACCAAAAAAAAAGAAACAAACTTCCACACATTTATGATGCGAAATTGGAGGCTCAAGACCTATGGGCTGCAGGGTGGCTGAGTTTAAAACTGGTATTGCTTGAAGCATCTAACAAAATGGCCTGACTTAGCCAGTGTCTGCCCCTTAACCCAGGGTAAAGACCTGGTGTGGCACATAGATGTAACTAGCAGTCCAAGTGTAAGTTCTTCAGCTTCCTTTAGCATGTCACAAGTGGCAGCTATGGCCTGCAGGCAAGGAGGCCATCCTTTGGCCACATGGGCTGATTAAAGCAGCAGGTTAGGGGACTTCCTTTCCCCAGCAACCAAATGAGAACTTGCAGCCCAAATCCTTGTCACTCAATCAATACAGTTTGAATGACTTTTTAAAATGAGGTAGTATCAGAGCTGGGACATCAATTGGTCTTTGAGACTGGTGATCGACAGACACATCTTCTACAGATTGGAGCAGTAGCCCCAGTTTAGCCAATCTTTAGCTGATATTTCTCCAAAGATCATGAGTAAGTTTTTGAATTCCAGGGGCAGCAGTGCCCATCAATATGGAAGGTGAGTTTTGATGGAGGATCTGTCCATTCAAAGGCAAAAAGTGATTGTGACTCCCCTTTGAGCAGGATGTAAAAGGAGCATCCTTTAGATCAACAAGAGTGAGCCATCCACACTCTGCTGCAAAGCACTTAGAACAGTGTAAGGACGATGTCATTAAGAGTTCATCAGTCTTGAATAAAATGATACTCCTCAGATTTTTTTTCATTTGCAGTATTTTAAGATGACTGACAGGGCTGGATCAAATTGCATTAAAGTTCTTTTGAAGTATGTGCTGGGTTCCTTTGAGTGCCTCCTGTCACTGGGTATTGCTTTACGCAGGAGTACCTTTTTAAAAAATAACCTCCCCAGGCTGGGTGGAGGCCCCTTGGCCCTGACTGCCTGGCTGACAGGCTGCAGGATTTCAGGGCACTGACTCCCCTCTGGAGGCTTCTCCTGACTCATGTCAGCGGATGGTGAAATGCTGTCCTGGTGGCTCTTCTACCTGCACTTTTGCTTCTCTGGGGAGATGCTTACCTGAGCACTGAGTCTGCAGGGCCACTGGGCTTCCAGTGCACAAGAAGCCTGAGTCAAGAGCCAGCCCCAGGCTGCTCTCCAGAGGCCACAGGGAGTTTGCTGCCAGGCTGTCCTGGTGCTCCTGTCCTGGGCACAGTGTTGGAGGGTGGCACCCCTGTGCTGGCTAGGAAATAGGTGAGCAAGTGCGCCAGGACCCTGGGGGAAATAGCGCTGGGAGCTGTGAGAGCCCTCCAGTCCTTGGCAGGGTCTGCTTGACCTGATTCTTTGGTTCTTTACTGAGCTGACTCCTTTTGCTGAGAGTTGGGGCAGTTTTCCTTCCAGTGCCCATTCTTATCACAGTATGCACATTGACCTTCTCCAAGGGCCTCGTCCCTCTAGGGTAGGACCTCCAGTTCCAGGTTTCCAGACCTGGATGTTTTGGAGAAAGATGATGTCTTGTTCAGCCTTTTTTTTTTTTTAATTTAATTTTATTAAAAATATTTTTTTCTAGTACTGGGGATTGAACCCAGGGGTGCTTAACCACTGAGCCACATCCCCAGCCCATTTTTATATTTTATTTAGAGATAGGGTCTCACTGAGTTGCTTAGGGCCTTGCTAAGTTGCTGAGGCTGGCTTTGAACTCATGATCCTCCTGTCTCAGCCTCCTGAGTGGCTGGGATTACAGGTGTGCACCACCATGCCTGGCTTTGTCCAGCCCTTTTTATTACTGTCATTATACACCTTGTAGCCCATGTCCACCACCTGAGACGGTCATGCCCACAGCCCTAGTGATTTTCTGTAATTTCCTCCCAATGCCAGGGACATTCTGCCCAACGAAGGTCATACAGTCCATATACCTGGGGGCTTCTGGGTCTAAGCCAGCATACTGCCTGCAAGTTTGATTAACTCTTTCTAACCAGGCAAAGCGGTATTTATTCTCCCCCTGTTGTAATTGTTGCATTTATCTAAGCTCTTTGGCTTGGGTGCCCTCACCCCTAGGAACCTATGGTTCAGTCAAATATCACTGTTGTCATTTGGTTCCAAACTGGTTCTGTCCGGAGAATGGCAGTTCTCGGATCAGGGGAACTTCAAGGGTCAGCCTGGTGGAGACAGGGATTCCTCCTTAGCCTTATTAAAAGAAGTCGTCTCCACAGGCATCTTTGTATTACGCACAGCTTGTCTATCAGCCCAAGTGGGGCATCCGGTTGCGAAAATGAGAGTTTTCACTATCCAAAATAGAGTTTCACTATCCTTTGGAGGGTCCTTACAATAAGGAGGTTAGAATTTTTCCAACTTAACAAGTCAGAAGTAGAAAAGGGGTATAAGTTCAAAAGTAGCCCATTGGTTGGCCTTGAGCATTTAGCTCTCCTGTCGCTTGGGACGATGTCCTGCCCTACTGGAGTGAGCCTTGCTCCACCGGGTCTGATACCACTGGCTTTGGGAGGCACCTCCCCTGGCGTTACGGACACTTCTGCTGAGTAGGTAGGCCTTTTCCACTGGAAAAAAAAAAATGTACATTTGGAATGTAAACTCAATTTCAGTGTCCTCAACTCCTTCAGGGTCTTCTCACACAGCTCTGTCCCCACCCTGCCCCCATAGAGATCCCCTCTTTTACCCTTAATACCGCACTTCAACATAGATACCTATGCTGCTGGTGTTCAGCTTGTGTTACAGTTCAGTTGCTCACAGGATGAGCCCTGGTGTTTGGTTTTCAGCAATTTCAGCCTCACAGTAATAGGAAATGAGGCTCCTCAGGGTATATCAGAGGCCCTCAGGCCTTGGGGCTTGAGCTGGATATTCCAATTCTTGAGCTCCTCACCCTTTTCTTTCACACTGTCCAGCAAAGCTAGAATCCCATGTCCTATGTCTTTAGTTTCCCCAAAAGTTTCAAGTGTCATTCATGGAGTTACTTAACTTCTTGACTCTTATAAACGATTATGGGACTCTCCATGCAGATATTTGCATATCTTTATAAACCGTCCAGATCATGGACTGTCAGTGTTCTCTTTACAACCAGAAATGTTTAAGTCTAGTCAGATCAGAGAGCCAATTTCAGAAATCTCAAAACCAAGTCAGAAATCTCCTTCAGATTGTTTTCTATTTTCACTGTTGGTACTAAAAATCTACGTTTGTCAGGACTCTCCAGAGAAGCACACCAATGAGACATGAGGGATATGTAAGAGGATTTGTTAGGTGATTGGCTTATAAGTACTAAGAAGACCAAGAAAATTCATCTGCCCCCTGCAAGCTGAAGCAGGAAAGGGTGAGGCATGGTGGAGCACGCCTGTAATCCCAGCGACTGGGGAAGCTGAGGCAGAAGGATCGCAAGTTTGAGGCCAGTATTAGCAAACTAATGAGGCCCTAAGCAACTCAGTAAGACCCTGTCTCAAAATAAAAATAAAGAATTAAAAGGACTAGGGATGTAACTCAGTAGTAAAGTGCCCCTGGGTTAAGTCCCCAGTGGCAGAGGGTGCAGCTCAGTGGTAGGCAAGCAGTGCCTGGGGCCCTGTGTTCAATCCCCAGTTCAGGGAAGCTGGTGCTGCACTTCAGCCTGTCTCCAAGGCCTAAGGAGGGGCAGGGGCTGGAAGGCCAGGCACCTGGAGCATGAACAGCCGAGAGTAGAAAAGACCACTATTCCAGCCCCAGGAGAGCAAGTCACCCCCACCTTCTCAGTCTGTAGTCCTCAACTGGTGATGCCTGAGCATGTTTGGACAGATCTCTTCACTCTGTGAGCCGAATGGAAACACCCTCACAAACATGCCCGGAAACATGCCCCGGAGAATGTCGCATCAGCTGTCCGCACCTTCCTTAGCCCATTCAAAGCAGCCCTTAAATCATATTTATTCCCATATTAAACAACTCTACAAATACTCATGACTGTAACTCTTCTTTCATCTAAGTAGGAATCAAGTGCCTTGCTGACCGCTGGGCATTTCTGACTGAAAACCCCCACAGGTCTGTGAGATCCACAGATAGGAATATGATCAACCTCAAAGCCACTCCCCTCCTGTGCTCTTTACCTCAGTGTAGTTGTTCCTGCCATGTCCCTTCTAGGGGGAAAGGACAAAGAGGAAGCCCTTGCTCTCTGGAACATGAGTCCTAGCAGGAAGAGATTAAAAAATGAACAGTTAAAACTAATCTATAGCTGGTGTTGTGTTGCACGCCTGTAATCCCAGCCACTTGGGAGGCTGAGGCAGGAGGATTGCAGGTTCAGGGCCAGCCTCAGCAACTAAGCAAGACTGTCTCAAAATACAAACTAAAAAGGGATGTAGCTCCGTGGTAGAGCATGCCTGGGCTCAATCCCCAGAACCAATACATGCACATATATCTATCTAATTAGGTTATGTGTTGATAAGTTCTGTGGAGAAAAACAAAAATAGATGAAGATGTATAGAAGAAGCCGGAGTGTGGGTTAGGGTCTTACACAAGGTTGTCAAAGTTGGCTTCTCTGAGCACCTGACTCCTGGAGGAACTACAGGAGTCTCAGACACATGTGGTAAGGGTGAGTCCAGGCAGAGGGAAAAGGAAACAGCCTGGATGTGGGTGCCGTCCCAGAGGCACAGCAGGGAGGAGGAGGAGGAACAATCCTGTATCCACTTATGTTTCCACAGAAGAGCTTCTTCAGTGAACCTGACCAGATACCACCTGCATTACAGACACTGACCGCAGGATGCTCGGGACGGCGTGAGTACAGGTCCAGAGACACAGGGGGTTGCCTCAGGGTTGCTCCTGTTTCTGCAGGAACCTCTGACCAGCAAGGGCTATGGTGGTCCCTAGTCTCTGGGCCTTGATGGGAGGGCTCTGTGGTGGCTGATGACTCATTCAAAAGCTGCAGTGCACTTTCCTAATGGTTCTTTCTCATTGAGATATTTGTATGCAGTCAAATTCACCCCCTTTTTTTTTTGGTACTGGAGATTGAACTCAAGGGCACTGAGCAACATGCCCAGCCCTATTTTGTGTTTTATGTAGAGACAGGGTCTCACTGAGTTGCTTAGCACCTTGCTGTTGCTGAGGCTGGCTTTGAACTCGCGATTCTCCTTTCTCAGCCTCCCTAAGTGCTGGGATTACAGGCTTGCGCTACCGCACCTGGCTAAATTCACCCGTTTTTTTTTTTTTTTTTTTTTTTTTTTTTGGTACCGGGGATTGAACTCAGGGGCACTCGACCACTGAGCCACATCCCCAGCCCTATTTTGTGTTTTATGTAGAGACAGGGTCTCACTGAGTTGCTTAGCACCTCGCCGTTGCTGAGGCTGGCTTTGAACTCGCGATTCTCCTGTCTCAGCCTCCCTGAGTGCTGGGATTACAGACGTGCGCCACCACGCCCGGCTTAAATTCACCCGTTTTAAGAGAACAATTTGATGACTTTTGGCAACTGTATTAGTTTCCTATTGCTGCTGTAATAAATTAGCACCAATTACGTGGCTAAAAAAGTGTTCTTACAGCTCTGTGGGTCAAGTGTCCAAAATGGCTCTCAAGAGGCTAAAATTAAGCTGGGTGCAGTGGTGCACACCTGTAATCCCAGCAGCTTGGGAGGCTGAGGCAGGAAGAGAACTGCGAGTTCAAAGCCAGCCTCAGCAAAATCGAGGTGCTAAGCAACTCAATGAGACTCTGTCTCTAAAATAAAATGCAGAAAAGGGCTGGGGATGTGGCCCAGTGGTCTAGTGCCCGTGAATTCAATCCCCAGTAAAAAAGAGGCTAAAGTTAAGACTTTGGCAGGGCGTTATTCCTTCTGGGAGTTCTAGGGGAGATTCCATTTTCTTGCTCTTCCCAGCTCCAGAGGCCACCCCCACTCCTTGGTTAATGGCCACCTTCTCCCACAAAGGCAGCTACTGCATCTCTCTGATCACTGCTTCTGGGCTTCATCTTCTGGCTCTTGTGCAATTTATAGCATCACCTCCACCCCTGCCTTGGACATGCGGGCCTTCTTTATGCAGCACAGTGTTCCTTTTCCTGTCATTTCGCATAAGCAGGCCACTCAGAATGGAGGCCTTTGTGCTTGACTTCTTTTGTGCAGCGTGAGGGTATGCCGCTCTCTGGCCACCTTGTTTCCTCTTTGGGCAGTGCCTGTTTCTTCCTCCACGTGAGGGTGTGCTGACCTCTGGCCACCCTTTTAGGCTCCTGTTTCCTCTTTGGGCAGTGCCGGTTTCTTCCTCTGCTGGAGACCACCTGTGTGTGCTTCAGGCTGGGTGGGAACTTCATCTGTTGCAGCTGTGGGCGTTGTGCTCCGCATTTGATTCGAGCTTTAGACAGACTGGATTTATTTTTTCAACTTGAGCTGGGTTCTCTGTCTATTGCCCAAGCTGACCTCAAACTCCTGGGCCCAAGAGTTATCCTGCCTGTCTTTAGAGTGGCTGGGACCACAGGCACATGCCACTGGCCTGGCTTTACAGCAGTACTCTAATCCGCAAGGAGGAGACACTGGCTTTGTAATTGCAAAGGCATTAATCCGTTGTACTTCACAGTTGTCAAATAGTTATGATCACTTTTTTTTCTGTGTAAAACACAGGAAGTACAGGAAATAATTCTGTTAGGATCAGTGGGTTCTAATAACACCCTCAAGAATCCAATCTTCCTTAATAGACAAAGGCTTACGTGGTTAATGTGAGCACATGCATCTTCATGCTTTAAAGATGGGGTCCTAAATTCAAGGCCTTGTTATGAAATTTGAGCTCAACTTCTGGTCTTCTGAATACAATTACATAGAACACAGAATCCTGACACTACCATACATCAAAGACAGCTAGATGAGTCTGAATTTTAAAATTCATCTTGCTAAAGACATGGAAAGGTCAGGGAGCCATGACAAGGGTGTGGGTTGGGATCCCAGAGAATGGGGGCCATCTGAGGCCAGCTGGCAGACCCTGCATTTGTATGACTTTTTTTTTTTAATCATGTGCTACTGAGACTAGCTTGGCTCACACAGAAGGACTACCAGGACCAAGAGAACCCATGACCCCAAGGAGACCTCTTGCTAAACCTTTCCAGATTCCTGACAACATCACAGGAAAGAATTTAGTATGAGTCAGACTAAAACAAAGAAGGGGTTGCTTATTGCAAAGTGAAGTACATACCCAGGGCTGAGCATGGGGGCATCCAAAAGCTTAGCACCATGTGTACACAGCCAGGTTGTGACCTACATCAGGTAGGGGAGCTCAGATTCACAAGGGGTTGACCATGCACAAGGGCTCCTGGAACTGGGGTGCAAAATCCTAAATGAGATTGCATCAAATCACATCCAGCCATATATTATAAGAATAATCTATTATGACGATGTGGGGATCTCAACTCGTCCAGAGCCAGCAGATTGAGGAGGCACCCTTACCTGGTAGTTAGAGTCAGGAAGAGTAGGAGCCGACTGGCTGCCCATTCCCAGCCCTCTGCTGCAGGACAATCAGACACTCCAGGGAGTCCAGTCAGAGCAGGTACCTGTTTATTTGTGGAACAAGCATTTAACTTATAGGGCCGTTGGGCAAATCAGAGACAATACACGTAGTTAGCAGCTGTCCATGTGACCAGGCACACAAGCTCCCTGAATTCTGTCCATGAGCTGATCACGTTCGCGGAACCAACAGTAAACCAATCACATAGTCCCTCCTTCCTCTGTGCCCGTCCGTTTACACACACAATGGCTAGTCGCTATCTTAAGGGCGTAGCATGGAGCTAGCTCCCCACATGACCACATAAAGCTTGTTTTATAATGCAAGTTTGGTTTAATATATAAAAATAAATATTTTACCACACTAAACACAGAGAAATTATGTATATATCTCAGTATATGCAAAAAGTCACTAGACCCCTATTCATAATTATAGTGTGCAAACTAAGAATAAAACAAATTTTCTTCAATATAGCCAGGCACAGTAGTACATGCCCCTAGCCCCAGCTGTTCAGGGGGATCACCTGAATCCAGGAGTTCTGTGCCAGCCTGGGCACAGACATGTTGCCCTTGTTATGAAATTTCATCTGTTTTATTTTCAAAAAACAAAACTTGTCTTCTTCCATTAAATTAAAGGTACAGGGTGGAGGTGATGCAGTTAAGCTTATACTTGTTAGTGAGACATTAAAATCTTTATCCTCTAGAGACAAGGGACAAGATAGGGCATCCACTATTGTGGAGAGTGGTGACTTGGACTATGATCTTTGCCTGCCTGGGAGCTGTGGCTGTGCTGTGTCCAGGAACTTTCCGTGCAAAGGTGCAGGACGAGATTGCCCAGAAACTATGGTAACGTCCTGCCTTTGCACAGGACACTATCAGTCTTGACCTTGAGCTCAGACACCACCTGTGGGGGATGGAGAATTCTGAGCATAACAGGATAACCACAATGTCTTGCAAGTGAGCGAACTTTAAGCCTTCCTGCTTTGCAGAAACTTTCCCACAAATTTCCTTTTGATGATGAAACTAAATAATAAACGTGCTGTGCTGGCTCCAGGTCACTGTTCCTCCATCAGAGGTCAGTGTCCCACCTGGTCCCAGCTTTCTCTTTGTAAATATTTGTGGGTCTTTCTTAATCCCTCTTCACCCCTCACTGGATTCTAGGGCTCAGGTATGCAGGTCAAGGCAACTATCATAATCTCTGCCCGGCACTGTGCTGGTGGCTCCGAGCATTGGAATAAGGCAGGAGAAAGGGAAGAGCAGGAAAACCAGGAAGAAAGAAACAAAATCAGCACTAGTACACTTGACATAGTTACATGCATAAATCCGAATTGTCCACAGCTAGCATCAATGAGTCAATTTAACAACCTTATTGTATATAGCATAGGTATATAAAAACAGACGGCTTGTCTCTACACTTGCAATAGTTAGCAATGAGATTTTCAAAGAAGTGTCATCTGCAAATATCAAATATGGAGCAGTTAATCTTTTTTTTGTTTTGGTACTGGGATTGAACTCAGGGGCACTCGACCACTGAGCCACATCCCCAGCCCTATTTTGTGTTTTATGTGGAGACAGGGTGTCACTGAGTTGCTTAGCGCCTCACCATTGCTGAGGCTGGCTTTGAACTCGCGATTCTCCTGTCTCAGCCTCGAGCAGTTAATCTTCTAAAAATACTTTTATACTAAAAATTACAAAGGATGTTAAGAAAAATTGAAGACCTAAATAGACCGAAGAGTATACCAGGATTCTGGCCAGAAAGATTCAATGTCACTAAAATGTCAGTTTCCCCTGAACTGAGTGAGGGAGTCCATGGAACCACAAGCAAAGCTCTGGGAGGGTTTTATTTGCGGAGAGGCTAAGCACCAAGAAAATGATGGTTGGTTGTAAAATTTATATTGAAATAATAATTTTTTAAAACCCAGAATAGTTGGAGCAAAATGGAGAAGGAAAAGAAAAATTGGAATTGCTATCTTAGCAGGTGTTATTATTATTATTTAAAATTTTTAGTTATACATGGACACAGTGTCTTTATTTTGTTTATTTATTTTTTTACGTGGTGCTGAGGATCGAACCTAGTGCTTCACATGTGTGAGGCTAGCGCTCTGCCACTGAGCCACAGCCTCAGCCCCAGGTGTTATTATTTTAAAGTTATAGAAATTAAAGATGTGGTATTGGCATAAAAGTAGATGTGCATATCAGACAGAATAGAAAGTATGTGCATGTGCACACACACACAGAGTTTTGTTTTTTTAACAAAAGAGAAATAGCAATTCAGTGTGGAAAGTTTTGACTTCTCAATAAATAACAGCTGGGAGTCATATCCCTTCTTACAGCATGCATAAACTATAGATTATAAATGTAAACATTCAATGATAAAGGTTCTATAAGAAAACAGGCAAATTTGGCATAGATAATTATTTCTGATATAGGATGCAATAAACACTAACCATAAAGACTAATACATTGGACTTCATTAAACTTCCAAACTTCAAAATACGAAATTAGGAGACCTAAAGGCATTCCACAAACTGGAGATGTTTGCAATGCATGTATACACATCTGAAGGATTTGTATTCACAATATATAATGAACCCCTACAAATCAATAAAATACTGACAAACATCTCGACTTTTTTAAATGGAAAGAAACATGAAATGGTGTAAAATATGAGTTATGAAAGATTGCAAGTTGAAATCACAAAGAGCTATCTCTACCTCCTGAGCCAGACATCTAAGACTGGAGGGACTGACAGCATGGAGTGCTGCGCTGAAACCTTGCATTGCTGTTGGAGTAGTCTGGGGCATCTGTTCCGGAAAATGGTTTAGTAGCATCTAGTAAAGCTAAGTACACCTATGTCCTGTGACGCAGCACTTCTTTCTGTGCATCTATCTGCTTCATAAGTGAGTGCTTATGTTCACCTTGTGCACAACAAGCTCAGGGCAGGGCTTTTTTATGATAACCCTACATTGGAGGCGGTTCAAAGGCTCCTCCACAGAACGGGTAAGTGTACTATACTGTCAAACACAAGGAACAGACGTTTTTATAAGTAGAAAACAGCTGAATCTCAAAGACGATTTGGGTGAAAAGAGCCAGACATGATTCTATTTGATTCAATCATTGTACATAAAGTCTAAAAAGATAAAAAAGTGGCTACCTTTGGAAGGGGATAAAAATGAGCACATGTGAGGTCATGATGGCTACACAAGATATAAACTGGTAACACTCATCAAGCTGTACACTTAAGATTTGCCAACTTGGGGCTGGGTTGTGGCTCAGTGGTAGAGCACTCGCCTAGCATGCATGAGGCACTGGGTTCGATTCTCAGCACCGCATATAAATAAATAAACAATAAATAAAGATCAATCAACAACAAAAGATTTGCCAACTTTATGCAACAAATGCAACAGAACAGATGGGTGAACAACTGAAGAGATAAAGGATAATTGAGTGTCCAATCCCAAGTGATCCTGGCTCATGTTGTCTTGGAACACAGAAAGTTTCCCTCGGCAAGAAGCTTTGGATCACTGTATAGTTCATGTCCTTAGGAGTCATGTATAAAGTTTTCTTTTATCACTTTTTAAAAATTCTTCCTGACATACTCAGGAAAGTTTACCCACTGTCTGATTTTCAAAATTATTTTTACTTTGTATGATTATTTTTGAAAAGGGCAAAATAAGAATTTTTAAAAATATTTTCTGAAACCTAACATTTAAAAAAACTATTTTAAGAGGAGTACACAAAAAGCCAGCCTGAGGGCAGGCTTAAGTAGCTCAGCTGGAAGATTTGCAGTTGTCTTCTCCTTTCCACACCAGTTGGCTGTCACATTGCTACTTGGTGCAAACTAAGCTACACTGTTAGGTCCACAGTGCCTTTTCTATAGGGGGCTGCATGAATTTACCACCATCATGAACAAGACCTTCATGAATCCTAGGCCTGAACACTGATTCCAGTGATTCCTGCAGCTTCTGTGATTCCTGAGGAAAACACTGCCTCATTTAGTGTGAATGTGGTGTTGCTGAAGCATCTATGAATTAGGCTGGCTGTATGGCTCAGAGATAGAGCCCTTGCTTAGCAGGCATTAAGCCCTGGGTTCTAACTTCAGCACTACTCAATACATAAATAAAACTTTAACATAAGAGAGGCCAGGGTATAAGTGTTTTTAATTCTCTGCCTCTTAGATTCAGGCAGGAGCAATCTTTCTGCCTTCTTAGATTCAGGCAGGAGCAATCTTTGCTGCCAGCACTTCGAATTTTCTAAGAAACTTTGCTTATTTTTCACATTTTTAGTTGTTTGTTTGCAGCTTCAGGAACATCTCAGGGTCTGGTTAGTTATTTTACTGGGCAGCACAACAAGAGATATACATATCCTAAGCAAAACTGAACTTTAGTAACATTTATTAAGATTATGTGTGACACGTGCACACACATATATACTGTGGTAAAATAAAATATTTTGTTAATTAATATTAATTTGTTATTAAAATGAATGGTTGCAGGGTTCCCGCCAGCGGTGCTTGAGCTGGGTGCATAGCCGGGCCGGGGAGAAGGGCCCTCAAGGCAGTATCGGAGGCAGGAGACGGCTTCTCAGGAATCTCTCTTATCTGGGGGAGGAAGATCTGCCCACTTCATGCAACACGTGGCAACGGAAGAGATGGGTGAACAAGCGTCCCGTAGGAAGTGACCCCGGCTCATGCTGTCTTGGAACACGTTTCCCACTTCAGCAAGCTTTGGATCGCTGAGCCCGTAGGGTTGCACAGTTCATACCCTTAGGAGTCATGCATAAAGTTCTCCTTTATCACTTTTTTTTTTTTCATTCTTGAGTTCCTTTTGCGAAGGCATCGGGGCCATCAGGGCTCCACAGACCCTGTGGGAAGGAGCAGAGGACGCGTGACTGCTGAGGCCCTGTCAGTTTCCTTTCTAGTGACTTTTTAAGAATCAAAAGCCTTAGCACTTGGCACCCTAGGGAAGAGCTCTGGAAGACTAGAAAAGCAGGTCGAGGCGCCTGGGCGACCTCTCCGGAGTCGCGGAGAGTCCTGCACTTGCCCCGGGGGCCACCGTCAGCTTTAGAATGGACGCGGGTGCTACTGGCGAGCGCTCCGCCGGTGAAACCCGCAGGTTCGCGGAGGAGCCACCAGGCGCAGGCAGCAGCCAAGGTCGAAAACCACGAGAGGAGGAGCCCGAGCCGACTGTGGAGGGAGACTGGCCGAGGCTGCAGGGCTTACCCGACCCGCGGCGCGACCCGGAGCCGCAGGCCGTGCCCGGCCGGGGGACGCGGTGCCGCCCGGCTGCGCCCTCCCGTGCGGTGCCGCGGCCGCGGGGGCCCTGCCGCGCCTCGCGAGGGGAGGCTGCCTGCGCCTCTCCCGCCCGCGGGACTCGGCGGCCTCCTGCCCGCGTCTGGGAACGAGTCCAGAACCCTCGCGCTAGTCCACGGACATGGTCACCTTTGGAAGGTGGACAAAGGAAAGATCTTACTTTCATTTACAGGAAGCGAAACGTGCGTGAACTGAGGTGCCGCCTGCTCTGACGCGGGGTTCCGAGTCGGGCCGGTTAGCTCAGCTGGTCAGAGCGTGGTGCTAATAACGCCAAGGTCGCGGGTTCGAGCCCCGTACGGGCCACGGAGGCTTCCGTTTTGCGCTCCGCGTGCTCCGACGTCTCCCAGTTCGAGCTTTCTGCGGCTCCAACCTGGACTCTCAGGGGAAAAGAAAAACCAAAACGGCC
Organism: Geosciurus inauris; assembly: GCA_004024805.1. Classification (NCBI taxonomy): domain Eukaryota; kingdom Metazoa; phylum Chordata; class Mammalia; order Rodentia; family Sciuridae; genus Geosciurus; species Geosciurus inauris. The sequence continues at coordinate 14,341 of PVHX01018387.1, read as the reverse complement.
CACCAAACGCCAGCCTCAGGGAGGACGTCTGGAGGACGCGGCCCGGCCTCGGCGCTGAGTCCGCGAGGGGACCGCGCACGTCCCCTAGAGGTTCTGCCCAGTCTTCGGCCCTGGCGGTGCGCACGCTGTCCCCGCGGCGCCGGGCGACGGCCGCACACACCAAGCCCGACAGGGCCGCGCCCTCCTTGCGGTGCGGGGCCAGCAGCCTCCGACGTGCCGTCCCTCCCGCGCGGTCCCGCCGCGCAGGCCTTCAGTTTTCACTGCCTCTCAAAAAAGAAAAAGAGGAGGGGAAAGGAGGAAGGGGAGGGAGGGGAGGCAGGGAAGGGCAGGAAGGGATGGAGAGGAGGAGGGGAAGGAGGGAGAAAGGGAGGGAGAAGGGGAGGAGAGGAGGAGGGGAGAGGAAGAGGGGCAGGAGGGAGAAAGAAGGAGGACGGGGAAGGAGGAGGGGGAGGGAAAATGGGGAGGAGAAAGAGGTG
>PVHX01018387.1:0-13765 GCA_004024805.1 Geosciurus inauris | reverse complement strand
GGGTCTTCGTCGGCCAGCCTCGGCCACGAGGTGGCCTGCCCCGAGCTCCTGAAGTCGCCTGATCGGATGCAGGCGACATTTTTAGTAAAAAGCACTCGAAACAAAAGCAGGTGCACGAGCCAGCCAGGAGTCGAACCTGGAATCTTCTGATCCGTAGTCAGACGCGTTATCCATTGCGCCACTGGCCCCCGACGGTGGGGTGTCCTATCCCCCGACTCCTCGAGTCCCCCGCGGCTCTGCAGCGCCGGGCAGAAGCGATTCTCCTGCAGAGATTGCAACGCGAAAAGCCGTGCCGAGTGGGGGCCTGATTTTGAGCTCTTCATTACTTTTTTCAGATCACATTTGCCCACACCGGAATTTCATTTTTTACATGCTTAGCATGGGCACTGCTGATGTAGATGGATAGGTAATAAACAATCCATATTATTTTAAAATAATGTGTGTTGCAGTCATTTCGGGAGACATCAATCATAGTCTTCCTGTTGTTTAAAAAAGTCAAAAAATGATCACTCACCATGGGGCAGTTCACTGTAAAATGGTATTATAGCTCAAGGCAGCTAAAGGCACGCGAATTTTTTTTTTTTTTCCTGCCAGGGATTGAACTCAGGGGCACTCGACCACTGAGCCACATCTCCAGCCCTATTTTGTGTTTTATTTAAAGACAGGGTCTCACTGAGTTGCTTGGCACTTCGCCGTTGCTGAGGCTGGCTTTGAACTCGCGATCTCAGCCTTTCAAAGTGCTGGGATTACAGGCGTGTGCCACCCTGCCCGGCCACTCAAACATTTTTAAAAAAAATACAAGTACACAATTCAATAGAAGTAGTACACATTTTTAGGAATTACAGTAGACATAAAAACAAACTAGGAACGCATTTACTAAAGTATAAAATTGACTTAGAATTTGCTTAGCTGTTGTAAGTAGGCAAAAATAGCTGAAAACGCACGGGGGTTTGGAGAGATGGAAGTCTAATGCAGTGTGTTCCCTCAGTTACCTGGTTAGGCTGGAAGCCAGGGAATAAGAATTGCATTCCCAGCACTTTCATCGAGAGGATATCGACAGGTGTGTGCACCCACGCGGTCAGCAGACACAGGTTGACGGATCTGTCAGGTGGAATATAGAGAAAACACGACCGCTGTGAGCAGGATTTGAACCTACGCGGGGAAACCCCATTGGATTTCGAGTCCAACGCCTTAACCACTCGGCCATCACAGCCCTTCACGGTGTAAGAGGTACTTATGACACTAAAAACCATCATAAACCTGGACTGGATTGGATGACGTTCCACCCTACAGGACACTTCCCCAAGTCTATTCTATAGTCGAAGCCCAGCAGTCGACTTTCTACAACGTTTTCAATCCATTCTGTTGCCTGCGGTGTGTCAGGCCCTGTAGATGTAACGATTGGCGCCGGGAGCTGCCAGAGCAGTAGCTCCGTGTACCAACCTCCGCACAGTAGGGTCCCCAGGACTGAGCTTCTGCGACAGGCTGGTGGCAGCTCTGCAGCTGCCTGCTTTCGCTCCAACAGTCTTTCCCACATTCGCTTCACTCCTGAGCCACAGTCGGCTGAGACGACACTTTCAGGCAGTCTCTTACTGGCACTGCTTGCCCCTCTCGGTCCCTAAGGTAACCACCCCAGGTTCCGCCTCCACTTCTGTATTTGTCACCTTTTGTCATTTGTGTAGTTCTCTCTGCCTTTCAATCAAGAGCTCCTGGGATATGCACCAGTGTCCTCATCCGCACTGGTCTTTCTGCCTCGCATGGGAAACTCGTTGGGTGCACAATGCAGCTTTGTTACTTGAACATGTATCTGTTACTTGAACAAATCTCAGTCCTCTGTGCCTCCCTCGTACTCATGCCCTTTCCTTTCCTTCACCTGCACAGCCAAAGTCACTGCCTGGCCTCACTCCGGACTCCCCTGACCCTGCCTGGCCTCACTCCGGACTCCCCTGACCATGCACTCTGTACTTCTCTGGCACATCCTCGGCTGGCCAGCTGATTGTGGCCAGAGAAATCTCACAATTGGTTGAGCGATCTCACTTTAAATTCAGGACAGTGTCTCTCAGATAATCCTCAGGGCTGCCACACCATCGAACCCTAAGACACTAGATCATCCTACCGCACTCCTGCTGTGCTATTCGTGACCTTCCCTAAGCTCAAAGCCCAACTCCTTTTCTCATCTTCATGTTCAGTTGATGACTTTGCCTCCGGCTTCACTGAGAAAATTAAAGCAATCAAAAGTGGCTTCTACAAACATCTGTCACTACCCCATCCCCGCCTCATCCTCTGTAGACATGCTGTGTCCTGTGCTCTCCTGGAGGGGACCAGTGACTTGCAAGTGCTAAAGCTGTTTCCCAGTCACTTGGCTTATCACAGCAGCAGCTTTTAGTTCCCCTTTGTGTTAAGCATCCTTCATCTGACTTTAGGGTAACCATTCCCATTGTCTTTCAATTAGTGATGTACATTAAAGGTTCTTCAACAGCTTTTTGTGGTTGGAGGGCTCATTTCACTTAGCAGTGAATAATATTTCATTGTATGCATATGCCACAATTAATGTGTCCATTTGCCTACTGAAGGATAGCTGATGGCGATTATAAAGCTGCTATAAACCATTTGTGCAGCTGCGTTTTCAGCTTCTTTGGATAGAGGCCAAGGAGTGTGCTTGCTGGATTGGATGGCAAATGTATGTTTAGTTTTGCAAGAAATTGTCTGTCTCCCAAAGTGACTCTAACATTCCGCCTCTCCCCAAGCAATGAATGAGTGTTCCTGTTGCTCCACATCCTTGTCAGCCTCTATGTGGTCCTTGCTGTGGATTTGGGCAGTCCTGTTAGGTGTGTGGTGGTATCTCATTGGTGTTTTATTTTGCATTTCCTTGGTGATGTGTGATATTCACATGTTAATTTGCATTTTGTATATTACTTTAATGAGGTCTTTGAACCATTTTGTCTGTGTTCTTACTCATGTGTTTTTTAAGGTTCTTTGTATATTTTGAACAGTAGTCTTTGTTAAATATGTCTTGCTTGTCTTCTATGGCTTGTTTTATTACTCTCTTGATGTTTTTAGCAGAGCAGAAATTTTAAGTTAATGAGCTTATCGATTATTTCACCACAAGTCATGCCATCAAGGGTTTTTCCTGTTATCTTCTAGGAAGTCTGTAGTTTTTCTTTACATTTAAGTCCATGCTCTATTTTGAGTTTTTTTGTGCGTGGTGTGAGATCATGTCTAGATTCATTTATTTTTTGCATGTGGATGTCCAGGTTTTCCAGCACTGTTTGTAGAAAAGACAAATGGTCTTTGCTCCACTGTGTTGCCTCTGCTCCTTACCAAAGGCCAGCCTGCTGTTCTGCAGGCGTGTTTCTGGGCCACTCCTCTGCTGCTCATTTGTGTCCACCACTCCGCATCTTCCCTCACCTGTTTCTTCTCAGTCTCCTTTGCTGGTTCCTCCTGCTCTCCCATCCTCCCCAGGATGTCTGTACTGATATGCATGTTATCGGCCCCTTACCTACATCAGGCCTTTTCTTCAGTATCATCTTAGCAGTGAATGACACTCCAAACATGGCATTAACAATGGGAAACTCCTTCCATTCCAGCATTTTCCCTCCTCATTCTTTGATTTTTTTCTCCACACCACTTATAATCATCTTTTAAACACTTTGTACAAGTTATCTATTTTGGGTATTGTCTGTCTCCCCTATGATCATGCAAACTCTAGGACGGCAGAGATCATGTTTACTGCTAGCTTTGTGGTACCCAGAAGTGCCTGGCAGATGGATGACACTCAAAATTTTCTGAAAATACACGATCCTTTCTGCTCTTGTAGAGATGCCGTGGGGTGGAGGTGCATTGTGGTGTCACTCAAGTGCGGAAGCAAGCACACTCTTGGGAAGGGGTTGGTGCTTGCTGCTGAGCCAAACAACTTCCATCAAAGGAAGCATATATGTTATCCTAGCGCTTTGGGAGGCTGAGACAGAAGAATTGCAAGTTCAAAGCCAGCTTCAGCAAGGGTGGCTGAGTACCCCTGAGTTCAAAAAAAAAAAAAAAAAAGAAGGAAGCTTATATTTGCTAGAGCTTTCCTGCTGCCACACATGGGGCAATGGTTTGAAGGAAACATTGCCTCTCCATCTGCAGAATATCTTGGTACTAGACTTCCTCCACCTTTCCCTATGATGTCAAAATCATCTTTGTATGGTATGCTTAGCCTCACCCTCTAACTACCAGTGTCTTTTTGTAGACCCTTTTTTCTCTCAGAAAACTGCAATAGCGAGGAACACTTTAGTGTCAGACACACATGGGTGCAAGTATTGGTTCCAATTTCTACAACTCGTGTTACCTTGGGCAAGTTATTTAACTTCATTAGTCTTTCCACTTCTCAGATTCTGCATCTGTACTACAGGTAAATGACTGTAACTAACAATTGCTCTTACCACTTAGGTTTGCTTTGTTAGTTCATTTATGAAAGATCATTAAATAATTGATTTAATAGCTAGTAATAAGTGGTAGTTATTAGTATAGTTCGAGTGGCTTCTTTCCCATTATTAGTTTCAACAGCATGGTATGTGAACTGCAGAGAGATGGGTTTTGGGAATTTGAAAGTACACTCATATCTAACAAGATACTGAAGAAGAGCAAGTGCTGTGGAGCCCAGAGTACTCGTTTGAATCACATCTCACACACTAGCTCCACACTTAGGTGAGGTCAGTTACCCTTCAAGCCTCCAAGTCTCAATTTAAAATGAGGAAAATAAAATTTTCCTCAGAGTCATTGTAAGGGTTGTTTTATATTCATCCCGAATCCAGTAAGTGCCTAGGATGGTGTAGGCACTATGGATTCATCGATGAATAAGAACAGACACTGCCCCTGCCCCTCCTGCGACTTACATTCCAGGGAGGTGGGCAGGAATCTGGGAATCACACCGACACCCGCAGCCTGTGGTGTCCTTAGGAATCTGGAACTTTCACCGGGGAGTTAAGGAAGTAATTTCTCAAGGAGTAACAATAGCTGAGATCTAATCGCGAGCAAGAGATGAGTAGGCAGAGGCGAGGGCCGTGTTTCGGTTGGAGGAGGTGCATACGCCTAGCTCCCAGGTGACGGAGACCTCCCAGAGCGACCCCCACAGCCGGGAGCACAGCCTGCAGGCCCCGCAGCCGGCCCGACCGTCACGTCGGTCTTTTCGCGCTCCGGCAATGCTAGTTTCTGCCGCCTAGGAAGTTCATCGCATTCCCGCTAATGGGTCGGAAGATTCTCGGGATCGCCCGATCCCCGAGGCCCTGACCCCAGGGGCAGCGGGAGGCAGTCCAGGCAGTTGTGCCCCTGGCTGCACCGCGGCAGATCGCAGGCCCGGCACCGCGTCGCGGTCGCCTCGGGCAGGCGCTAGCTGCCGGAGGACGGAGCTGTCCCTGAACCGGGTCTGGGCAGGTGCGAGCCGCGCGGAGGGCCGAGCTGTCCCTCAGTGGGGACCGAGCTGTCCCTGAATGGGGACCGAGCTGTCCCTGAACGGGGTCTGGGCAGCGGGAGCCGCGCGGAGGGCCGAGCTGTCCCTCAGTGGGGACCGAGCTGTCCCTGAATGGGGACCGAGCTGTCCCTGAACGGGGTCGGGAGCTCTCACCCTCCCGCTGGGTCCGAGTTCCACACAATGCGCGACGGAACCGGAGGCCGGGGCCCGAAGCTCCTCCCCTTTCCTCCCGCATTTCCGTGGCCCCGCCCTGCCTCCCCCCGGGCGCACTGACCGAGAGGAGGTCGCGGCCCGCAGGGCACCGGCGTCTCTCCGCGTGACCTTCTGTCCCCACAGCTCAAAAGTTAGAGAGTACTTTCGAGTCCAGGACGGCGGGAGGAGCGCGGCCTCGAGGGCGAGCTAGGAGCGTCCCACACGCCCAGCAAAACGCCGGGCAAGCCGCTGTTTCCGCCCGGTTTCGAACCGGGGACCTTCCGCGTGTTAGGCGAACGTGATAACCACTACACCACGGAAACGGGACGCGGGCCCGCGTCCCCTGACGCCCAGTGAACACGCCCGGCTGCCCGGCCTGGTCCCGAAACTCCGTCTTTTCCTTGCAGAAAAATTTCTGAAGGGGCTGCTGCTCGGTCCCGTTTTCCTCCTGGTGAAAGGAAAGGCACCGCTCGCCAGCGGCCGGCATTCAGCCGCAGGGACGCCTCGGCCCAAAGAACTACTCCCACGTTCGCGGTGGTCGCCGCAGCCCCCGCGTGGTCGCCGGGAGGTGGGAAAGGGGTTTGTCCCTGGGAACCCGGTGGCGAGGCCCTGGTCTTCGGACAGACAGCGCTAGGCTGGGGACGTGTGAACCAAGGCAGCGCAACGCGTGGGGCGGCGTCTTCCGAAGATCGCGAGGTATTCTAGTCCGAAAGGGACCAGGGGAATCAGAGGCTGGGGACTGACCTGGGGTTCTCGGGGTGTCCATGCCATCCGCCCACAGCTTCTGTTTTTATCAAGTTGTAATTGACACATTAAAAAGCACAGGTCTTAAGTGTACAGATCAGTGAAAAATTGTGACATCACCTTGAAGATTCAACTCAGTAAACACCAAGCTTAACGTAAAGAAATATATAATTATTCAAAGCCACATCAAAATGGCTTAAGTCAAAGATAAAGACATCTTAAAAGCAGCTGGAGAGAAAAGATTACATTTTAGGTTAAAAAATTTAATTGAACAATAAATATTAATTTATTGAATTAATAGTTGAATATTAATTTATATTTAATAATATAAATTTTCTGATTTATATTACGGAAGGCAGAAGAAACAAAGAACAGGTAAGTCAAATAGAAAACAAATAATACAATGATGATTTAAATCCAGTCATGTCAATAATCATATCAAATATAAATGGGATAAGCCATTAAAATAAAAAATATTGTAATAAAATAACAAAAAATAAAGACAATGCAAGCTGAAAATAAGAACACAAATAGGTTAAAAGTAGTAATTGGTTGCAAAAACAACCATCATGAAAAAGCTGATGTAGCTATATCCATGTCAGAGTGAATTTCACAGCCAAAGGCCAGAGATAAAGAGGGACGGTGCATAATGACAAATGATCGGTTCATCAGGGAGGAATATTCATTTTATATCAAGCCAGTTGAGAAACTATAACAACAAAATAGGAAAGAGCAATACATAGTCATGGTTAGTGAGTTTACAGCCACCTCTGACTAACTGGTGAGCAACTGAAAGACAAGAGGCAGTGCAGCTGGCTGTGGTGGATACCCAGGAAACGACCTACCTGGCCAGCATCTGTAGCATCATACCCAATACTGCAGAATGCACCTGATTTTCAAGTGAAATAGGGCCATAGAGCAAGACTCAATAAAAATTAAAGGATTAAAATTGTTTTAAAACTATGATTTCTGACAACAGAATTAAAGTAGAAACCAGAAACAAAGAGATAATTAGAAAATCCCCTAGTCTGGGGCTATAGCTCAGTGGCAGAGAGCTTGCCTAGCATGTGTGAGGCACTGGGTTCCATCCTTAGCACCACATAAAAATAAACAAATAAAGGCATTCTGTCCATCTACAACTACCAAAAGAAAAGAAAATTAAAAAGAAAAAGAAAATCCCCATATATTGGGAAACATAACAACTACACTTCTAAATAACCCCCATTTTAAAGTAAAAGTACCACTAGAACCAGAAAATATTTTGCACTGAAGAGTGAAAACGGCACATGAAACTCGAGTAGGACGTACAAGGAAAATGTGGGTGTAACAAGGAGGTGGTGAGAGAAGAAATTGCCACCAGAAAGATGTTTTGTATCCTAAGTCAGCATCTGAGCTGTGCTGAGAATGGATTTAGACCACCAATTTGAAGACAGGAAAGAAGAACGATGTGGGTTACTTCAGATGGAGATGAAGATAACGGGGCTAAAAAGGGGACAAGGGAGAATACTCCCCCAGAGTGTTGCATCAGGACTTTGTAAGGATTTGAGGGGGAGGAGGGGAGGTCAAGTGTAACCAGGGTTTCTGACAAGATTGTTGAAGAGTTTAGTTTGGAGTGCGATGCTAGCGGTGGCAATAGGGAACCCAGGTAGAGAGGGACATATGAACTCGAGGTTTGGAGGCGAGTCCACGTAGGAACTATTTTGGACTGTTCCGCTCCAGACAGGCAGACAAGGTCCGTACAGCGAAGGAAGAAATTCTGAGGACACAGGAGTGACTGACTCCAAGACTGCAGTCAGCACAGATGCGGATGTCAGTCCTGGGGAACACCTAGGTGCTTGGGTTTTTTCCTTGTGTGATCACGGTTAAGCCGCGGGGCTCAGATAACTGAAAACTGAATATCTAAGGTTGGGCATTCTCAGGTTCGCGTGTTGCTACGTGGAGCCTCAGCAGTGGACGTTCCAGTACAGGAAAGAAAGCACGCAGGCAGGCCAGGAGGCGCGGGGACAGCGGAACTGAGTCTGCAAGTGAATGTTTGGAAGTAGTTTTCCTGTGTGGTTTTTATCATGCTAACTTCACACGCCTCGAGTTCCTGGGTAGACACTGCTAGAAAGAGGCAGATACGGAAAGGAGAAAGGGCCACAGGGAGAGTGCCCCATCTCCCCCAGCCACACCCCACCCAGCTAGTTACTGCCCAGCCCGTCCTTTCAACTACGATGGACTGAGGAGGTTACAGCACGATCCAATCATTGCACTTGGAACATTCCTGCAGGAACACAGGAGCTTTAGGGGGAACACCTCCCACCTGAACCGTAACGGCCGCTCGGGGAAGACACGTGCAGAGACCGGTTTTCTGCACATGGTTTTTCATCATTGCTCAGGCTTACGGTTCATTTTTTCAGTGGTAATCAGATCCAATCACCAAAGCGTATGCAGTGCTCGACGTAGGTAATTAATGGAGAAAGAACCAAACCTAGATTCACCGCAGCCACGTGCAGATTCGTCGGAGGCGGAATTTCCAAAACGACAGCGGCACGGGAGGCCCCGCTGGGATTTGAACCCAGGATCTCCTGTTTACTAGACAGGCGCTTTAACCAGCTAAGCCACGGAGCCGGCCCTGGCCCCGCGTCGTCGCGCAGCACTTGGATCTGATTGCACACGCTGGTAGGTTTTGGCAATCCTAGGAGCTAACTCGTCAGATGATTTGAAAACAAAAAAGGATGAACGCCGCAGTCAAAGCCAGAAGAGAACTTGACTTTCTGACGGGCGGATGCAGAGGCCGGACGGAATGCTACCCGCCCTGGGGAGACGTGGGCGCCAGGCCCGTCTGAGCCCCGCCGGCCGGGCGGTGGCCTCTGCGGGACCCAAAGCCGAGGCGGGCGGGTTCTACCCTGCGCGTTCGCCTCGCCCGCTCTCCGCGTGTGGGGAGGGGCCCCGTCGGAGGTCGGCGGCGGCACGCGCATGCGCTGAGCGCCGAGGACCTGGGGGGCGCCGGTCCGACCCGGGCGCGCAGCCGCCGGCGGTCAGGCCCCGGCCAGGGCGCAGCCGAGCAGGCGGCAGGAGCCGCCTGCGGAAGGTCCAGCGCCGAGCGAGGCCGCGCGCAGGGTTCCAGGGAAAGCAGTGGTCCTGGGTCAAAGCCAGGTTCTCCGGTCCCCATGCACATCAGGAGGAAGAGGAGCGAACCGGCCGCAGGGGCCGGAGGCCGGGCTCCGCCCACCGCACGGCGGAGGAGTACTCTACAACCCCTAAGGAAAGGTTGTGGGAAACCGTGGCCGGTTAGCTCAGCTGGTTAGAGCGTGGTGCTAATAACGCCAAGGTCGCGGGTTCGATCCCCGTACGGGCCACGCTTGCGGTTTTGTTTTGTGCCCAACACCAACTGTTCCCGCGCCGGGGAATCAGCGAATGGCTGCAGCTCCACCCGAACAGAGAGACCCGAAAGATAAGCCCGTTGCTCACTCACACACCGGTTTTACCTACGTGAACAAGATAAGATTTTTTTAACAAATATTTTTCTAAAGTCATTTGCATAAACGAAACATCCATTTGACTCAAGCACAAAGTTAAAAGACTAAAAAGTTTTCTTTACATCTTCATTCTCCATCAGCCCAATTCTCTCCATCCCCACCAAGGGTAAACTCTCCCCTTAATTGCTCATATTGTATATTTCCTGGCTTTCTTTATGCACATACATGTAAATATTTATATTGATTCTTATTTTTTACTTCTTTACATAAAAGAGGGCCTCATTTACTCATCAGGATGTCTGTCTTGCCTTTGAGCAACACATGTTGCTCAGGCTCCAAGTTTAAAAACATGGGTCCTGTTTTTCCTCGCACACTTTTCAGGTAGAGATTCAATCATCCTGAATGTCTCCTATTAATAGACTCATTCCCTGGCCTGGCTCACTCTTCTCTGGCCCACTTCCCCTGAGTCCTCCTGTGTCTGCACTGAACTGCTTTCCCTTTCTTCTCACTCGCGATGCTGCGAATCCATCTTCACAGTGCAGTTGGACTGGTCAACTAGCTCCTGGAGTTAGACCTAGCGTTCCTGATGAGTTTTCCAGTGGCCTTCTTCTGAAAGTGCTGTGACAACCCTGAAAGTTTGGTTCTTGGCAAAGGATGTCTAGCTTTTGGCATTTCTAGAGTTGAAAATTTCAGAAATGCTTTATATTTACTGAACACTGGCTCCATCTCTCTGTGATGGACTTGTCTATTCAGATGTTTGCAGGTAGAGACTTAAGGTCAGATCTGTCTAGGCCTTAAGTCTAGTGGGGAAAGCCGGCGGAGGGAAGAGACCAAAGGTAATGCCTTTGGAAGACAAGAACTATGAAGAACAATGAAGCAGAGAAACTGCTCAGAGAGTGATGGGAGGATCACTCCGTCCTCTGGGGTGGACAGAGGACTTCCTAGTGAGGTAGGACAGGAGTTCAGAGATATCACCTCTTCCTTGACTTTGAATTTCTGGAGGACTGAACCTCATTTTTCCAAGAAAGAGAAAACCTGGCAGAAAGTGTAGCTCATTATGCTGCTCAACCTGCCCACAGGCTGAGGACAAAAGTCTCTCCCACACTTTTTATTTCTTGGAGGGCTAAGAGTCTCACCCAGGACTCTGTGCATGCTAGGCAAGTGCTCTACCACGGAGCCACACCCCAGCCCATTCCCACTCTCTACCACCCCACATTTCCTCCTGCCCACCCGAGCCTAGAATCATCCACCTGCTAATTAACTTGGTAACCCTGATATCCTTCAGTCAGCTCTGGATGAGTAGTTTCTTCCTGGTCTGGAGCAGAAAAAGGAAACAAAGAAGGATGCTTTTGTTGGGTGCCAAAACTTTGAGAGACAGCACATTTGCTCTGCCAGCAAGAGGAGGTGAAACCTGAATGGTGGGCCCAGAGGATTTTCCTGCTCTATGACATCATATCCTGCTTTATGATGTCAGTAGTGTTCCAACAACAAGGAGGCAGGATAAACTGCCCATACTCAATGGGCACTGCTTCCCTGGCAGCCTTCCCTACTGGAACTGGCTCTTCCTTGCTTTTGGCTCCCCACTGTTCCAGACTTTTCTCTCCTTCCTCTTACCTAAAAGCCCTTAGCCTTCAGGCTTTTGTCTTGACTTCACTCCCCCTTTCCCTCATTTTTGCTTTCATCTTCAGACTGTTAGGATAAGTCTCATTATTCCTTGAAAATTTAATGCTTGGATCACTCCTACTCTGCATGCTATGCAGCATCATTGCTGAAAGCTCGGTCTCCATTCCTGATGCCAATCCAAAAATGAGCCCAAGATTTTGAGAAGAGGCGGCATTGGCAGTGGCGTGGCAGGAGGAGAAAGAGGAGGAGGAGGAGAAAGGAAGAAGAGGAGGAGGAGGAGGAGGAGGAGGAGGAGGAGGAGGAGGCAGCGGCGGTGGAAGTTGTTTTATTGCTTTGCTAGCAAAGGAGAAACACAGGGGACTCCTGACCCAGAGGCTGTGAGGGGGAGCAGAGAACATTGAAAGAGGTGATTCCAAGGCTACAGTCCAGCTGTGCCCTGTCAGGGGTTGTAATTAATTTGTAGCCTTGAGAGACAGCCAATTCTTAGATCCTCTGGTGCCATCTCAAAGGCTAAAGTACTTCGTTCCTGTAGTGCATGAGCTCAGGGACAGTAACTTGGCCTAGGATGGGAAGAAGGGTAATCTTGTTTCCCCCGTGGTTTGGGAGGGGAAGAGGGAGAAGAGAAAGGAAAAAAAATGTCAGTTTTAAAATAATCCTCAGTGGCAGACCAGCAAGGACTATCTTCAGAGCATGAAGAGGACGGACTCCTGTTACATCAAGACTCTCCTCTTGGTGAGTTCAGTCTCCCAGAAAATGATGTCTTCTGCCTGATCTCGCATCCAGTGATCACTTTTTTCACAATTTCTTTGCAGCCCCCTCCTGTAAAGTTCGAACAACGTTTTCCATCTTGGACTTCAGCTCAAAGTAATTAATACGTCCCACATTTCCACTCCGTGTATTTGCCTTTCTGTGTGCGTATATTTTTATAACAGTTTTCAACCCACATTTTGCTCCTGCCTGTAGGCAATTGGGTGTGGTTCTCCAGATGCCCCCTCGCTTCAATCTTCAACTTTCTCAGCCTTTGCTCAAAGGCCACATCATCAGAGTTCTTTCCTGATCACCCTGGCAGGCAGAGCCACTGCCCACCTCCCAGTGCAGCCGGGTCTCTGTTTGGCTGTTCATCGTCCACTTCCTTAACAATGGAAGTGCCCACGGGAATGAAGACTTTCTTTGAACTCCTAACTGCTGAACTCCTGGCGCGGTGAGCAGAGCCTGGCACATAAGCAGAGTGGGAACCTCTGAGCCTCCTTGGAAAGATCACAGGCAGTGGAGAGGGGAGATGCTGTGTGTGTGGTGGGGTGGGAGTTAACTTAAAATGGAAGAACAAAGAGGAAAAAGGATAAAAATGCAAATGCTGTATGTGCAAAAGAAGGCAAGTAAAGCAGGAAGATTAAAAAAAATACTGGAATTCAAACAGAAACAGAGTAATGGGAACTGTGTGTCAGGGAAAGGTGCAGGAGCTTGGCACTCAAGACTAGTTCTCAGTAGAAGAGCTTGGGTTTTGCATGGTGGGGTCTTAGGTGTGATGCCAACCCCACAAAAATCACAACCACCTGTCTATCACCAATGAAATTTTGTGGAAACAGCAGAAGACAGTTGCTATTTTTTTTGTTCTTGTTTTTCTATTACTCTGTTTAAAATTACTTATTTTCTATTCACAACAGTGTTAGGATTGAGTCTGAAAGTGGGCAATCACTTTAGATTTGAATAAATACAGGCGAGTGTTGACGCAAAAACCGCAGACAGCAAACTCAGACTTACTCAGGTCTGCACTCGCACTCTCCCAGGACAGACCAGAAAGAGAAGGGAGCGAAAACCACCTACCGAGAGTGGGGTTCGAACCCACGCGGGCAGCAGCCCATTGGATCTTAAGTCCAACGCCTTAACCACTCGGCCATCTCGGTGCCCCGAGGTGGGGGGATCCCGCCTTATCATACTGCTTATCCTTAAACTCCTTATCATAGTGCTGGCTCCTCATCCCTGTCATTCCGCCTTCTCTACTGGAGATTGCACAGTCTCGACCTCCAAAGGAAAAGCAGCGGCAGCGCGCGGGGTCACACCCGCCGCGCGAGGACCCCTGCGGCCCGCCCCGCTCGCAGAGCCGCGCCAGTTCCTTTCGCAGGCGTCTTCGAGCGCTGGGCTGGAGCCACCTGATGCCAAGACGAGATCGCCCTGCAGTGAACGCGGGGACCCTGGCGGACACAGTGGCTCTGATGCAGGGACGCAGGCTTTAACTGCCAGCTCAACGTGTCCACACGAGCAGCTCGCCGGGCTCGCGGTGGGCTGCGGACGGCGG
>PVHX01018386.1:21051-37178 GCA_004024805.1 Geosciurus inauris | reverse complement strand
CCACTTCAATGTTTATAGCAGCTCAATTCACAATAGCTAAACTGTGGAACCAACCTAGATGCCCTTCAATAGATGACTGGATAAAGAAACTGTGGTATATATACACAATGGAATATTACTCAGCAATAAGAGAGAATAAAATTATGGCATTTGCAGGTAAATGGATGGAGTTGGAGAATATCATGCTAAGTGAAGTAAGACAATCTCAGAAAACCAAATGCCGAATGTACTCGTTGATAAGTGGATGCTGATCCATAATGTGGGGAAGGACATGGGAACAATGGTGGAACTCTGTTCACAGAGGTGTAAGGGGGAGGGGGCATAGGGACAGTAAAGGTGGTGGAATATGGCGGACATCATAGCCCTAACTTTATGTGTGACTGCATATATGTTGTGATTCTATACAATTTACAACTAGAGAATTGACATGTTATCCTCTATCTATGTGCAATGAATCAAATTGCACTTTGTTATCATGTAAGCCTAAATAGAACAAATAAATAAATTAAATATAAAAAATTTCTCTAATTACTAGAGATGTTGAATATTTTTTCATGTATTTGTTGACTATTTGTATTTCTTCTTCTTTGAAGTGCCTGTTCAGTACCTTTACCCATTTATTGAATGAGTTACTTGTATCTTTATTGTTGTTGTTGTTGTTGTTTATTTTTGTTATTAAGTTTTTTGAGTTCTTTGTACGTCTTGGAGATTAATGCTCTGAGTACAAGTTGCAAAGATTTTCTCCCATTCTGTAGGCTCTGTCTTCATATTATTGACTCTTTCCTTTGCTGTGAAGAAATTTTAAGTCAGATAGCATCCCATTTGTTGATTCTTGATTTTACTTCTTCAGATTTAGAAGTCTTGTTGAGGAAGTCATTCCTGATCTGACATGATGGAATATTGGGCCTACATTTTCTTCTAGTAGGTTCAGGGTCTCTGATATAATGAGTAAGTTCTTCATCTACTTTCAGTTGACTTTTGTACAGGGATAGAGATAGGAGTTCAATTTCATTCTGGTACATATGGATTGCTAGTTTTCCTAGAATCTTTTGTTGAAGAAGCTCTTTCCTCCAATGTATGTTTATGGCAACAACTTTGTCTAGTATAAACTAACTGTATTTATGCAGATTTGTCTCTGTGTCTTCCATTCTGTTCCATTGGTTTTCATGTCTCTTTTGGCCAATTCCCTGATGTTTTTGTTACTACAGTGTCAGGAATGGTGTATGAATTATGGGTCTTGTACTGTCCTGTGATAGAGGTGATGCTCCTCTGGAGAACTCTCAGTGTGAAGGCACAGATCAAGATATCCCAGTTGCTAAGGTGGCACTCTGTTCAATTGGAGGTTCTGTATTAACCATGGAGCTATTCAGTTCTTGTCCTTGAGGTTCATACACCATCTGCTTAGTATGTTATGCTTAGAATGTTATGATTACAAGCTGATAATCACAATTGGGCTGCTTATATTCATGACCATGAATCTGCTTACTTTGAAGGAACTTTCTCACAATAAATCCTTTTGACATTTAAACCTATAAAATAAATGTGTTGAGCTTGCTAGTGGTCAGTCTTTCCCAATCAGGGGTTGACTGAACCACTGGGTCCTGTTTTTTTTCTCTATTTGTATGTCTGTTTGTCTTTTCTCAATACCCTTACCACTTGGTTCAGCTCCCTGAATAACTGTCCATGCCAGGCATGGCACTATAGCTCTGTAGTATAATTTAAAATCTGTATTCACTTTTCTTGCAAAGCCAATGTCATTCTTAATGAAGAAAAGTTAAAATTATTCTCTCTAAAAACTGGAACAAGAGAGGCATACTCTCTCTCACCACTTCCACTTTTATTCAACATAGTCCTTGAAACTCTAGCCAGAGCAATTAGGCAAAAGAAAGAAATTAAAGGGATACAAAAAAGAAAAGAGCCCAAACTATCCCTATTTGCCAAAGACCTTATTTTATTTAGAAGAACAAAAAATTTCCACCAGAAAACTTTTAGAACTCATATATGAATTCAGCAAAGCAAAGTAGCAGGATACAAAATTAACACCCATAAATCAATCTTATACTCCAATGGTGAATCAGCTGCAAAAGAAATTAGGAAAACTATCCCATTCACAATAGCTTCAAAACAAAACAAAACCAAAAGGCAAAAAAAAAAAAAAAGCATAAACAAAAAATCCTTGGGAATCAATCTAGCAAAAGAGGTGAAGGACCTCTATAATGAAAACTACAAAATACTAAAGAAATAAATTGAAGAGAACCTTAGAAGATGGAAAAATTTCCCATGTTCTTGAATAGCAAAATTAATACTGCCAAATGGCCATACTACCAAAAGTGCTATACAGCTGCAACAGAATTCCTGTTAAAATTCCATCAATGTTGTAAATAGAAATAGAAAAAGTAGCCTTAAAATTCATTTGGAAAAACAATGGCCCAGAATAGCTAAAGCAATCCTTAGCTTTATTTTTTTTATATTACAACAAATGAAATAAATATGTGTAGAATATCAGCAGAATCGAGCAAACTTTTTTATTTTACATTTATTAAATATTTTTTATATTTCAAAATCATTTTTCAGTAAGCAAATCCCTGAATAAATATTTGAAGATAGCTATAGAGTTACTGCTATATTTTAAGAATTATTTCAAATTCATTATTGTTTTAATCACGTGTATTAGTGCAGTCCAGCGTGATAATTTGATAAATGTATACAAAGATATATGTTGTTGAATATTTAAGTAGGTATGCTTTTTGTTCATATTTTCCTTCATTCAATTCATTGTTTTGACTGTCATATATACCATAGACTCTATAAGGTGTGCCTCAAATGATATGTTGAACAGATGTAACATATTCTCCCAAAGTCACAGGAAGATTAGAATAAATGGAAGATGTGAAAGGGCAAAGAAAATGGGAAAGCCTACCATTTGCATGAAGAAAGTACTGTTTGTGAATACATGGAGGAAAGGCACGTTGGTATACATAGATGTGGAGAACAAAACAAGTTCTGTATGGGTGATTTGCTTGTTACTAGTAGGATGAGGAGTGACAATAAATGGAGAGGTACAACATCTAGGATATAGGGAACTGGAAGTCACGTTGAGAAGTTTGAGAATATATGGAAAATGATGGAAAAAAAGTAAGGAGGCTATGGAGATAAAAAGAGGCAAGGTTCATGTAAGATCTTATAAGTCCTGTGAAAGATAATGTTTAGTATCTGAAGACCAAGTATAAACAAAGATTATTTTCAGTGCAGTAGTGAATGAATTTGCTTGCATTTTAAAAGACAATCTGACTACAGTAAAGATAATAAAAGGAAGGACAGATGAAAGATTTTTAACAGTTTGGGTGTGAAACAATAATGGCTTATAACAAGATGGTATCTATTGTGATAGAAAAAATATTGGCAAATGTCAAATGTACTTAAGTGGCAGAAGAGATGAGGTTGTATAAAGCTGGGGTGACTGTCCATAGGAAGAGTCCAAGGATAACCTCTAGATTTTAGGATTGGCCAATCAAGGGGATAAGAAATTCCAAGATTAGACGTAAACGAATTAAAAGAAAGAATATAATGACTTTGAAAAACGGTTTTCACATATTGAGCTGTTTGGGTGTGACAAAATTGAATCTGACCTGATCTTGTGCTTTCAAGAAATGGCAGATGAGTAGATTCATTAAACTTTTGAGTTCTGGGATAGGGCTTCCTGGAAAGAAGCACCCTTTTTTTTTGTTCCGGTACTGGAGATTGAACTCAGGGGTACTAGACCACTGAGCCACACCCCCAGCCCTATTTTGTTTTGAATTGCTTAGTGCCTAGCCGTTGCTAAGACTGGCTCTGAACTCGTGATTCTCCCATCTCAGCCTCCCTAAGAAGCACCCTTAACCTTAAGATTTAGACTGGACTTCCCTCAGTTATCTTAAAATAGTCAGGCATAGACCTTTCAAATTTCCATTTTCTAAGTCATAAGTGATTAACTAAACTGTCTTGTATCCACCGATTATTTGAAACAAAATGCTTATTAACCAAACTGTAGTTACATTTATTTTCTGCTTCCAGGAACTTACAGCCTGTCCTCATTTTGAGCCAGCATGCAGCATCTCCTTAATGGCCCCTCCTGAGAACAGGCTAAAATTAGGATAAAATATTCTCTAATCTACTGCCAGGTCATGCTTCTGATCATTCTGCTTCCAAACAGTTCTTGATGAACTTATGTACTTCCCCTGTAAAAGATAAACCATTTCTGTCTAACCAATAAGATGCTTGCTAATTTCATAGTTGGATTGTTCTCTCCATCTCATGGAAGAAAGTCCTTACATCCTTTTATTTGCTCCCCTCAGCTTTTCCCCTTCCTTTCTTTTCTCCCTTGCTGCATTTCTTTGGGAGAGGGATTACTGGGGATTGAACTCAGGGGCACTTGACCACTGAGCCACATCCTCAGCTCTCTTTTGTATTATGTAGAGACAGGGTTTCACTGAGTAACTTAGCACCTCACTTTGGCTGAGACTGGCTTTGAAATTGTGATTCTTCTGTCTCAGCCTCCCAAGCTGCTGGGATTACAGGAGTGTGTCACCACCCTCAGGCCCCTGCTCCATTTATAGTGAAAAATAAGAATAGAGAAATACAATAAACTCTCACTGAGGGCTAAAGTTAAACTTATTGAAGAAAGTGATAACTAAGCGGAGACTTAATAATGGGAATCAGTAAGGAAAAATATTATGGGAAAAGTCTTGCTGCACTTGGCTAGATCAAATCATAAATAGTTTCATGTGTCCCTAACATCAGATGGCAGGACGGGGTGGGGGTAGAAATAAAGCTGAAAGAGAAAACAGAGTAGAGTACATATATCTATATTTCTATCTCAATCTATATCTATATGTATGGTTTTATTAATATCAGTATTGACTCAATCAGCTTTTAATCACTGACCACAACACCTGAGAACAGCTTAGAGGAGGACACGTTCATTTTGTCTCACAGTTTCAGCTGTTTCACTCCATGGATGATCCACTCTCTGGCTCTGGGCCCTAGGTGAAGCGGAACGGCATGGAAGAAGGGAGAAATGGAAAATGATGATTCATGTTTCAATTTACACAACTCACTTTAGTGTGCACATATATACACTGATAGATAAAAATATTTATATAAAACTTTCAGGCATAATATGCAATAAAGCAAAGTTATTTTCTAGTATGATAAGAAAGTATTTTTTTATTTTGTTCCTAATTTAAAATTTAGGAGAGTATGACTTAAGGAGTATGAGTATTGGTGTGCATGTTCATGGATATGTGTGCATGTGTTTTTCCTTTTCTTCTTTGATGTTTGCTTTTGTTATAAAGAATTCCTTTTAAATGCCAATATGTTTTCCAAAAACTGATTATATTTTGGATTATAAACAAGTAATTTTTATGATTTTTTTCTAAAGGAAACATCAAATTATGAAATTTCAATATGTAGCAATTTCATAATTTAAATATTACACCTTTAATGTTAATATTAAAATTTTATCAGAATAAATGATAAATAACATAGGACTTATAAACTAATACATGTAAAGCTTTATTTTTTAAAGTACTCAGTTTTAGCATGTTTTGCTATAATTGCATATTGTGAA
Source organism: Geosciurus inauris (assembly GCA_004024805.1). NCBI lineage: Eukaryota > Metazoa > Chordata > Mammalia > Rodentia > Sciuridae > Geosciurus > Geosciurus inauris. The sequence goes on along the minus strand of PVHX01018386.1, from coordinate 31,570 downwards.
AAACATAACCATTGACCATATTATATTATATTTTTTATTTTAAATGTATATTTAAATTTGCTTAATGACATAATAAAGTTTTGAAGCTTCATAGCAATCATAATATGATTTTGAAATTCTTTTAGGAATTGTATTTTTTTATCATTTCAATAATGTACTTACTTATTGGAATGGGTTTTATTTTCAGAAATTATTTTGTTTTTGCTTTTGGAAAATATAGCTTACAGCTGACTTCCATCATTTACTATCTTAATTTAATACCATGCATTAAGCTTCTTTGTTTACTTGGTGTTTAGTTAAGTATTAAATGGAGTTATAAAAATAGAAAATTGAAATAAAAAGTCAGTTTTGTTGAATGTGCACTTCATGAATATTTATGTAGGATTTTTTTATGCATTACAAAAACTACAGTCTTAATCATTTTAACTAAAAAAGGGCAGACATATTTGATTTTGTGAAATTTGACTTTAAATTGGAATTACTACAGAGTAATATATTAGAAGACCATATATGGGAAGTTTTTTAATAAGTCCATGCAGCCAGTAATGTATTTTGTTGTTTATTTTTATTCCTGTTTACTCAATTGTTTATAAGTTGTGAAACTAATCTTGTAAATATTCCATGTTGAAATTAAGCTTGACTTAGAATTCAATTATTCACATAAATAAGTCAATCAAATTGTTTAATTTTGCAAGTGATGCATGAAACTTTAGGAATTATAAAGAAAGGACAAGAAATGAACATGTGAATAGGTATAAGTAACATCCTGCACACCTTATCCCATGTTGGTGTCATGTTCTGTTTTTGTTTTTTTTCCTGTCACAATTTTGACCAAACATTTTTGATTTCTGAAAGAAAAATAATCCATTTTTATCATACAAAATCAATCGCAGGTTATTGATATGGCTGAAATATATTTTGAATTAACATAGACAAGAACTTGATTGTGAAAAGCATTCATATAATATTTGTTAGACTGTATAAGATAATGATTATGAAGGTGATGAGAAGGAGGAGAAAAAGAAAAAGAAGAAAGATGAGAGAAAGGATACCACAGTATTGGGAAGCTTAAAATTTAGCTTAATTTTGAGGCTTTAATAAAATATGAAACAGATCAGTTGGAAGGGTAAAGTAATATCACATATTCTGGAGCTTATGGTAATAGTGTAACAAAAATGTTCAGTGAGACTTGGGGTATAGTATCAAAAGGATCCTGTTTCTTTCTTTTAGTCAAACTAATATTTTTGAGCATCTTCTATGGGCAAGGCATTGGGATTTGTAAAAGAAGTCAAAGCATTCTTTTTTCCAAATAGATAATTGGATAAACCGAATGAGGAGCCCTCTACTCAGTCTGGATAGTCAGTTTGAGTAAATGTTGTGCAAGGAAAGAGAAAAGACAAAGTTTATTTAAGTTACAATTATCTACATGTCCAAACTTATGGTGGTACCATTTCTAGGAAAAGAAAAGTAAGTAGGAAAAGCACATTTCCCACATCTGATGATATTTACTTTAGACACTTGATTGGCATATTCCAACTAGTTCTTAAATTTCAATATACAATTTTAAAGGAAGTTGAAAGTAGAAATAACTCATCTTGTTCTGAAATATTGAGGTTTTTATATTTACTTCCTTGCCTGGGTTTTTATATATACTATGTGGAATAATTCCCTCATATGTACACACATTTATCTTTGGAATCTCTTTAGCATTGCCACCATCCCATCATCTTCTGACTTCCAATAAATACAGTTGGTTACATCTATTTAGTGACTACTAGGCATCATTTTGCATTTATGTAATTTATATATCATCAGTACTTATATAGTCCTTCAAAATTTACACATTTTTAGATGGAGAACAATATACATATATTTCACTTTCCAAAATACATAAAAGTAAGCTCCCACCACAGACTTACCTAATAAAGAACCTAAGGAGGTGTGTTTTCTAATAAAACCCCCAGAAAATACTAATACTGCATGATTACTATTAAATGTGCTTTTAATATGACATTTATTACCAGTAAGAATGCTCTAAAAAAGAATACCTCTTTTTAGAGATAACAGTTGTTCAATGTTCACATCTAATAATAATCAACATACCATTTCTAATGTAAAAAATAGTGTAAAGATACTCATTCTTAAGGTAACAAGAGCTTTCTCTTTATGTTTGTAAACATTAAGAAAATCTTAGGAAAATATCTGCCACACATCAAAACCTAAAAGATAATTAAAATATGTATTTAAAATATTTTTAAAAATTGAATAGTGTGGGGCTGGGATTATGGCGCAGTGGTAGCGTGCTCACCTAGCACGCATAAGGCACTGGGTTCGATCCTCAGCACCACATAAAAAAATAAAATAAGATATTCTGTCACCTACAACTAAAAAATAAACATTTAAAAAAAATTGAATAGTGTTATATCAAATTGTTGCAATGCTCTACGACTGTTTGTTTATTTCACAAAGAGACAGTGAAGTTTTATTCAAAGCTCAAATAACCTTGATTTCATGAAATCTTCTGAGTGTTGCCACTACCTCATTAGGCAAACTTTTCAGCAGCTGATTGTCATTGCTTTAGGGCAAATAACTTATTCTTTAACATTTTTGATTGCAGTGTTCAATAAAATTACCCTGACTTGGGAAATAATGTTAAAAGAAAGAATGTATTTATTTCTAAGGCCTTCTTCCTAAATAAAACAGTAAATATGTATTCATTTTCTATCCAACCTTATGTTTGCTTGGCTGGTAAATGTAGATTCTACCCACAAGATCGTGAAAAAACCTGTTGTTTTGACACATAGTTGATGGTTTTGATACAAGATACTTAAAAAGAGGAAGAATGCGTGCAGGTCTATATGTAATGTGAATATTTCATTTTTTATTTGAACTTTCAACTTATTAAATTCTTAATAAGAATTAGAAAGAATATGTACAACATAATAGGTTAGATTCTTCTCTGCTCATCATATTAGAGTCACACTTTATATATATTAAAGCTGATACTTCTGAGAGAATGTAGTCTTGACATCTTAGAATTTTGATACTTTGTTAGGTTATATACTTGTATATCTTCCTGAAAATTGTGCAGTATTCTTTACATCTGATAATATTCCCTCTTTCCAGATCTACTTTGTTTGAAATTAATATAGCTACTCCAACTTTATTATAGCTATTCCAACTAATACAACTGCCAAAAGAGCTAACATGCTCCACCATTTATTCTGAAGCTATCTGAATCTTTATATTAAAATTGGCCTTTCAGAAAATATTGCTTTTTTTAAATCCACTCTGACAATCTCTAATTTAAATAGTATGCTTAGACTATCCACATATAAAATGATCATTTGTGTAATTATATTGATATCTAGTCCATTTGGAACTGTTTTCTATTCATCATATTTATTATTGTTTTTTAAATTTATTTTGTGTCTTTTTGGTTTGGTTGAGTATTTTGCATAATTCCAATTTATTCTCCTTCTCTTGCATTACACATACACACATACACACACATGAGAACACACCTTTTAGCACTTTAATAGTTTGTGAAACTATTTTAAAATAATCTTAGGTGACTTAAAAATAACACTGTATAATTTCATGTGCAGCACAAGTAATAATAGACAGAATATTCTCAATTTCTCCTCTTCTCTCTTCTGACACTATTATTCAATTTTACCTGTTTATATGCCATGGTTGCCCAATATATTGTTACTAGTATTTCTCCCTCATTTGATGTTTAATTATTTTCCATTTTGAATAGTGTGGGGCTGGGAATAATGATTTGAAGGTTGATATTTCACTCTTTCAATACCTGACTCTCTTATTCTTTGCAATTTTTAATGAGAAATTGGCTGCTATCCTTTTTTTCCCCATAGGTAAACTGTTTCACAGTGCTGTGATTCTTTTTTTTCCTTCTTGAACCCTCAAAATAGATTAATTTCATCCTCTATATTCTTATTCTATTAAGCTATCATTTATGAAAATATTTAAATACATTTTATATATTTTTATTTGTTTTAGGTAACATGAAAAGTTCAACACTCTGATCATTGCCTGGGATGTCACCCAGTAAGTCACTGAACAAGTTTGGAATGTCAGAGAATTGGCACTGTATTATACGTTCTGATTTGAGCTTACTAAAGAGCATACCTCACTTTTTTAAAATGGGATAGCTATTGGATGTACTGAATCTTATGAGAATTTTGAAATGTAAAGTTTAAAACTAAACCATTACTATATATGTATATATAATGTATATATAAAGAGAGAAGGTAGGGAACAGAGAAGGACAGAGAATTAAAAAATCAATACAAGTGCTACACTAGAATGCACATTTATTCCATATATTAGCTAAATAGGAAAATAATATTATGAAAAATAATTTAATGAAGAGTATATTTTATCCACAAATATATGATGGATGTGTGATACATAAATGTTTAGAAAAGAAAAAATGTTGTCTAAATTATCACTGGGAAAAATGCCTTTTCTACTCAACTTTAACATATGCTGACAGAAGGAAAAACTATGAAGATGAATTTTTTTAGCTTTACTTATATATGAGAACCTACTTGCAAGTAAATCTTACAGAAGGATATCTGCTAAAAACAACCGTGAAAACCACCAAGGGTTGTCATGTTTGGGGATGATTGTCATATCACTCAAGTCTTACAAGCTGTTTTTCTTCACACTTTATTAAGAGCATTAGGAAAAGAAACGTTATCTCACCACTTTGTAATTTCATTCTTTTTCCATATATATTAGTTTATAATAATATTAAAATTTATATTTAATAAGACTGTGAATAGTTTGTCTATGAACATTCATCAGTATGATGATGATGTATATAATTTGGAGCCATGTGCAAGGGTATTCGTATATTAATATTTGTTTTTAAATGACTGTCTTAAGACATAGTTAATCTCAAATGAAAAGTATTACACCAAATAATAGATACTCACAAATATATTGACAACTAAATAAAATGTTTTGTTTTGCACACATTCATGATGATTTCATTTAAATAGTTTACTGATTCTTATAAATTGTCTGTAACGAAAAGGAACAACCTTAAATAACATACTTAGTAAAATCAATTTATATGTTGTTAGGGTCTTAAAATAACTTCTAAAACTTTTGATTTGGCAAAGAAAGCAAAGTACATCTTTAAAATAAGAAATTGATACTTTCAATATTTCACTTGTTAGTGAAGGAGAGTCATGTAAATATAGTTAGGGATGGGAGCTGAAAAAAGCAGTATTTATCTTTTGGAAAGGTCTAGGTTATAATTTTTAACAAATAATTGATTAAAATCAATTGATTAAATCAATAATTGATTAAAATGCAATAAAATGGCAGAAAAATTTAGAATAAATCAATCATTTGAAATTACATACATGTTAAAGATTATATTAAGATTAAAATTATATCTAATAATTCTAATGGATGCTTTTAAACTATTGAAATATATAATGGTGAGTGCTTCATATGAATTTTTATTCTTCAAGATAATCATGAGTTACATATTATAAATCATCTGATGATTTATAACTAAACAATCAAAAAATAGACTAAAACTAGAAATGTTAGGGAAATAAATCTCTCACATTCTTATCCACAGGAAGAGCATACATGGTGCTCAAATCCAACCCTGTTGAACAAGAGCTCTGGCTGACATATGTCCTCCAGAGGACTGACAGGAACAGCTGTGAAAGTAAAGCTGAGAGTTCACAGCAGAGGATTTCCTCCAGCTCCTGCAGGGTACTGAAATCCAAAGGTCCCATTTTGTAGTTGAGTCCATCTCTTAGGTAGCCAGACAATAAAGACTCATTTGTAACTTTTTAAATCAAATGGCATCCATTTCTGTTGTTTAAAAAAGTCATTCCAAATTTCCACATACATATAAAAGGCAACTAAGTCCTTAAAAGCTTCATTAGTCAGCTTCCCTCATTGTCCCAAGATCCTAGCACACAGATTCACTTAGGAATGAAGTAGCACAAGCTTCCATCTAGCCTTCTCCATGTAAAATATCTCAGAAGTCTGAGGCTATCTGGTAGATTCAAAACAAGGTATTTTCATAACAGTACACCAGAGTAACTAAATTAGGTTTATATCTATGGCTACTCATAGAAAATCTAACTCTTATGAAAGATCTGGAATATTTGTAATTGACAATTTTATTCAAGGGCTTTCTTGTTGTAATTTTACATGTACAAATCATTCATGATTTTTTATTGCACCATGATTATCATTCTGCAGCAAGGTCAATTGAGCTAGAACTTAAAAAAAATTGTATGTAATTATTTGTTAAATTTAAGCAATAACAGGGTACCCCATTCCACATTAATGATAACTAATTTAAAGGCTATCACCGATGAAATTTGTCAGAGCATTATGAACATACATTGAAGTGGTGGAATTTATTTTCTTTTGGCATACATTAGATCCAAAAGACTTTATACATATATATGAAATACTGTACTATTAAATGTGAAACATTAAATACTCTGATGTTCTTTAACATACAATAACTTCTTGATATAAAATATCAAACAATGCATCATTTTTCATAGATATTCCTTTGATAATATCAACAATATCAGTTTAGGAAACACAGAGCACACCCTAAAAATTCCCTTGGGTAACAGGTGCATTTTACTGTTTATTTCATAATATTCTCACTACTCCCTGCTCTCTAATGAGGTTAAATTAAGGATTATTATATAACCTCAAAATAGTCAGTAGAGTGCTCACTGGAATTTTTGACTTCATAGCACCACTCAATTAGCTATGTTTTCATTGTTGTTTGAAAGCAAGTTGAAACATATCTTGAGAAATTATTGAACAAATGTTTCCAATGACTAAACATTAATCTCTTCCAAATTAGACTGTTCAATCCCTTTATACTGAGATACTTATGAAGCTCTTTTACCTCCAGAAAATCACATAAGCTCTCCTTGAAATACCCTAAATAAATAATTTATAAAGAGAAGATCATAGAAGAAAAGGAATGCAACATTAGTATTAAAAAGGAATTGCAAATGTACAGACAGAACCTTGATAAACTCATTAGTTGTAAAGTCTGAGAGTGAGTACTGTCCCTCTTAGCTGTTACATGTTAGGATGAGTGTAAATTTTGCACGTGTTCTTTTTTAAAACAAGAAGAACAAGAGGTATTCATTTTCTTCTGTTGTCATGACCTAAATTTATAATAAAAAGCTGCAGAGACATTATTATAATAATTATTACTAATTTGGCAGGTAATTCTTTTTCTCTACCATTTCATATCCTTCTAGCTTATTTTCTCTTGTTAATAGAGAGTATTATGTTGATGATACCTTTCATTCATAAAGAGTGCCTTGAAATTGTGGCTATTTTGTTTCAACAAAGGAAAATTCAAAATAAGTACAACTTGTAATGCTTATGCTAAAACTTCCTAGAATACAGGTTTGTTTGCACTCCAATTGAGAGCAATCTTGGAGTTTTTCCTCCCCGGGTAGAGAAAGAAAAGGAAGGAAGGAGGGAGGGGGGGAGGGAGAAGAGAGACATAGGAAGTCCTATGCATTTTCTCACTTGTCTTATGGATAGAAGTAAAAGTGAAATTTAAGCAAGTCTCGGGATTTTTGCACAAGAAAATTAGTTTCTTTCTAAAATTTAAAAAAATGGATACAATATTAAAGATCAGCAAGAAGTAAAGCAAAAGAGATAAAGGCATTGAAATTAAGTTTCTAACACAGTAAATAACAAATAATTTTGAATATATATTTTCCTAGGAAAATATATGGTGATATTTTTATACAGAGACTGTGCCAGAGTTTTCAGTAGACAAAATATATTTTGTAAATCCTATGAAAGTAATGTCAAATGTCCCTCTTTTCTTTCTGTTTACTCACTGGTTATGACTCCTATGTCTCTGGCTAGAAATAGATTTCTTCTACAACTTGAAATTTTGATTTTTCATAATATTCAGACATTTTAGGAATAGTAACATTTCAGTTAATTTATTTAAAAAATTTCTTTTAGAAAATTTCCAGATTTGCTGAATGATTGCCATTATAGCTCAAATAATTTCTATATGCCCTACACAGAATTATTCTGATTATTAGCATCTGACATTTGTATGGCATATTTCTCATAACTAATAAACAAATGCTGGCTTATTAGAATGTCTAAAGTTCACATTTCATTAAGATTTTTTTCCCATTTTTCTCTAAAAAGAGATCTGTCTCTTCTGCCTTAATTTTTCGTTTATTCAATCATTTATATCTCTATGGACTCATGGGCTTTTTAACACATTATTTCAACAATGACCATTGGGAGTTCTTTCTGTTGGCATCTGTAACCGTTTGGCAGATTCTCACAAATGTGGTATTATGTTTTACTCATATTCAGAATATTCTTACTCTCTATCAGTATAAAATTATTATAGGCGTAGTTTGGACTTGACATATGCATAAATTTTCTTTTTTTCTTTTTTAAGTACGTGAGATTGAACTCAGGGACACTCGACCACTGAGTCACATCCCCAGCCCTATTTTGTGTTTTATGTAGAGACAGGGTCTCACTGAGTTGCTTAGCACCTTGCCTGCTGAGGCTGGCTTTGAACTCACGATTCTCCTGTCTTGGCCTCTCTAAATGCTGGGATTACCGGCTTGTGCCACCGTGCCCGGCTACATATGCATAAATTTTCTACCAGGTAATTAACAACATCATGAAATACGAGAATTGCTTCAAAATCAGTACATAATTTAATCATATTATATATAGATAAGATCCTTGGAAGGCATAATATACCCCAATTAAGAAAGCATCAAAATGTGTAAATTAAATGTATTAGAAATGTAAAGTGACATATGTAATGCAGTAATAATCCTGTTATGGGTTCAACTGTGTCTAGCAAAAAGATAAGAGGAAGTCCTACCTCTCAACCCAGTGAATGTCACCTTATTTCAGCAAAGGATCTGTGAAGATGTTGTCAAATTAAGAAGAGATCATACCAAATTAAGGTGGACTTTAAAAACAGGAGGGACCTTATAAGAAGAGAAGTAGCACAGACACATACATTCATGTGGAGATGCTGACCCTGTGAGGGCAGAGGTGGAAATGAGAGTGTTGTTGGCCCAAGCAAAAGGATGCTAGGGATGGCTGGGGCTGGAGAGGCCAGGATATGCCTCCTGAGACTTTGCATATGGATTCTGTGGAATCCTTGATTTCAGATTTCCATCCTCCAGATGGTGAGAATAAATTCCTGTTGTTTTAAGCCACCTGGTTTGTGGTAGATTATTATAGTAGCCCTAGGACACCAATAGAAATACTAAAATTATCTTCAATGCAACATTTAAAATACTATATTCAGTCTTTAATGGATCAAATGTATCAAAAGTACATGATTATAAAATATCAGAGTCAAATCTACTAGAAAACATTTAGTTTGTACTCAGTGTTAAATTCTCTTCTAAGCATTTTGCATAGATAATGTTTTAGTAATTCTGTGATAGGAGATGGTTAATATCCCCATTTGAAAGTGATACCTAAAGCACTTAAGGAGCTAACATATCTAATATGCATCAGAATCAGTATTTAAAAGTTTGATTAAAGACTGTTCGATACCTATCTCTCTCTGTGTGTCTTGATGCTTATTTAATCATCTCCATCTCAGTCTTTTCATAGATCTGTTTTCTTCCTCCCTTTGTCTTTCTTCCCATCCTCCTTTTATTATCTATTCGCTTCTTATCCCTGGTGTTTTTATTTTTTTCTCTAAAATGCTAACATTTTATATGTTAAGGTAACACACTTCTAGGGTTTAATACCCTTTGAGCATTCACATTTACTGGACACTTAAAGCCAACATGAAACATTTTAAAATATTTTTCAAAAAAGACAATATATTGCCTTCATTGGCAGCAAAGCAAGAAAAATACTTTAAAAATAAACCTTCTATACTATAAAGTATTTAATTTTTTTGTTTTTGTTTTTGTTGCCTTGTAGAAGTATTATACAAAGCTCTCTGAGAAAGAAATCAAACTTGAAAATTCAGACTATTTAGAAATCATCAAATACTTAACATCAAAACCTATGATAAATGTTCAGGGATGTTCTTGGATTAGCAAAATCAAGCTTTAATTTCTTTATTGGAATAAAGCTTTAAAATAAGTTAACTCTGTTCAGTTCAGTAACTTGTTAAGGATGAGGGAAGAGCAACAGTTTCTTTATCAGTGAAATAGATCACACCATTGATATTTACTAGTTAAAAGAGAGTTTATTATGAAAGGAATATTTAAGAAATCTGTCCACACGAAGGATGCTGTATTAACCTAGGACTTGCAAACAGAAACGCTATGCCACCATTCTTGGTCCAGAGTAGGAAGTAGTGATAAAAAAAAAAAAAAAAAAAAAAAAAAAAAAAAAAAAAAAAAAAAAAAAAAAAAAAAAAAAAAAAAAAAAAAAAAAAAAAAAAAAAAAAAAAAAAAAAAAAAAAAAAAAAAAAAAAAAAAAAAAAAAAAAAAAAAAAAAAAAA
>PVHX01018386.1:0-20951 GCA_004024805.1 Geosciurus inauris | reverse complement strand
TGTTCTGTAGATAAGCTGAGTCCACAATCCAGAAGTGATTTTTCAAGGTGGGAGCTCAGGAAATGAAGCTCAGTCTCACTGTCTCCTCTCACGGTGATCGACCTTCTAGGATGCCCTTTGACTGAAACCAACCTAAAATGAGAAACACGGAACCCTTTGTTCGGGCCATTTCAAGCTGAGTCACTGGGAGAGAGAAATTCCAAAATATGGGCAGTGCATTTAAGGGTAATATTGATTAAGTTGTAATACGTGCTTAATGAATAGCTTCTCTCATTGAATTTTGACTGAGAAGGCCCTTGTAATAATATCTGCAGAGTTGAGATTCTGGTAATCTCACTGTTCAATGTGCAGTGAGATTCACTTCACCCAACTGTTTTTAATATACTCCTCCCACTCAAAAAGAAAAGTCTGCCAATAAATGAAATGATTACATAATATTCTACGGGAATAAGAGATGGGAATTAGCATGCCATGAACAAAGATACAGGATATTCCAACTCTACTTGTTAGGTGACATTTCCCTTATAATGAAGAAACTAAATTTTTTGTGCCTTCTTGAGTTTCTGAAGTACAATTCTGAAGGATGCCATGGAGCTTCCTTAAATCTGACTAGACTTTTAGTTAGGATGATTTCACACAACTTTACATATTTTATTTTTCCCTTTCTAAAATACTCCTGATATTTTATTAACTCATGTTTATTTTATTTTATAATTAAATTCATTTATCACTTTATTATAATCATAATGCATTTATCAGAGGAGTGGATATAAAAATGTGTTCATAGTGACATATTTAACATTGAATATGTTATAAAAAATATAACATTGCCTTTAGCCCTTGATGGATATTAATCACAGAAAAGTAAAAGCATAAACCTGCATTATAATTTAAATATAACAAATTGTGTTAACACTTATTCAAGGTGAAGTTGTTAATACATTAGTTATAAGTTATAGAGTTTTGAGAAATGGACAAAAGTAGAAATGATACAATACCTTGATGTTTGAAGTAGAAATGAAAATAGAAGCTGATGTCTCTGAGTCGGTCAGGAATAAAATCATCTAATTTTGGAAGAACACAGAAACAAGATGATGGGAACAGAGGAAGTTAAACTCTGGTAATAAATGCAGCTTTGATAAAGGTTAAACAAGTCTTTAAGATTAAAAGGACTCATGCTATTAAATAATCATGGAGAAGATTAACTTGAATTTCAATTTCAGTTGAAATCTAGGAAGATTATACTGGTAGCAAATTTCTTTGAACTGTCTTTTAGATAAGACAACTTATATATCTTCTCACTTGAATGTGGACTATGATCAAAAACTCTGTTTAAAAACATACAGAGGACTGACCGTAATATATTATATTTTCATTTATGTTATTCTCCATGGGTTTTATTGTCACATAAGTTGAACTAATTTCTAAAAGGACCTCATGATAACCAGTAATACAAAATATGCTTAATTAAAAATTTCTATTATATACTTGGTAATAATGTCCATAAGATAAATTTAAAGTAATATACAAGGGGAAAACAGAGTGATTATATATGAAAGTAGACATCAAATATGTCTAATAGTTTCAGAAAAAGAAATAAATTCAGAAGAAGGTATTACCTTAGAGTCATGATGGTATCATCCTTTTTATCCCATAAAAGTAAATCATTTTCTCAAATTTTACTTTGCTGGAGAATTTTATCATGCCATAATTGTTTTGTTAGCGCTTCACCTTGATGTGTTTCCTATTAATCTGTAGAAGTAAATATGTTCTTTAATTGTTTTTGTCATTGCTGCCATAGGTATTAGCCAAATACTGTACTAAAATATCATTGGGAATGTGCTCCATTATCTTTTTTTCCAGTTTTTCTAATTGCTCTGAACAATGAAGTAGGTCACATGAGAAATGTACAGTGCTTGCTGATACTTCTTCCTCAGATTGACATGCTCTCCCAGCATGACTACTCTGTGTAGAGATTAGCCAACTTCTTATAGGACTATTTAGAAATATAGTGTATAAAAACCTTGGTATGAACTATATTATAGCTTGAATTTTAATGTTATCTTCTCAACAGATTGGCACTTGTGTATTTTTTTCTCTTAAAATTCATGATAGGATACATTTTGTTTTTATGTATTTTATTTAGGTTCCTCTGAGAAAACTGAACAACTCAATTTCTTTATGCAAACAATTGTCAAGAGTTTGTGAAGTTCCAAGCTTAAAAATCTCTCCTTTGGATTCAAGCCTGATTAATTCCACTTTAATACTGGGAACAGAGTTTCACAGATGTTAAAAGTTTTACACACTATATTTTATATCAAACTTCTACTTTAATGATTTAAAATTTTGTGTAATAGATAATTTAACACTTTTATTTGGTTAAAATTCTGATTTTTATATTTTTGTTAAAAATTCCCTGTTCTAGACACTTCACAGAAGAAGAAATACAATCAATCAACAAACATATGAAAAAATGTTCAGCATCTCTACCAATTAGAGAAATGCAAATCAAAACTACTCTAAGATTTTATCTCACTTCAGTCACACTGACAATTATTAAGAATACAAGCAAAATAAGTGTTGGCAAGGATGTGGGGGTAAAGGTACACTCACATTGTTGGTGGGATACAAATTGGTGCAATCACTTTGGAAAGCAGTATGGGGATTCCTCAGAAAACTTGGAATGGAACCACCATTTGACTCAGCTAGTCCACTCCTCAGTTTATACCTAAAAAAACTTAAAATCAGTATATTATAGTGATATAGCCACATCAATGTTTATAGCAACTCAATTCACAATAGCTAAACTATGGAACCAACCTAGATGCCCTTAAACAGATGAATGTATAAAGAAAATGTGATACATATACACAACGGAATATTACTCAGCCTTAACGAAGAATGAAATTATGGTATTTGCAGGTAAATGGATGGAACTAGAGAATATCATGCTAAGTGAACTAAGCCAATCCCAATAAACCAAAGGCTGAATGTTATCTCTGACAAGCAGATACTGATCCATAGTGGTGGACAGGGGGCATGTGTAGGCAAGAATGAAGAAACTTTGGATTGTGCAGAAGAATGTGAAAGAAGGGTGGGGCTGTGGGAATGGAAAGGATGGTTGAATGAGAGAGCCATTATTATCCTATTTACATGTGACTTAGCACCATGTACAGCCAGAGGATTGAGATGTTGTGTTCCATTTGTGTTCAATGTGTCAAAACACATTCTAATGTTATATATTACTAAATTAGAACAAATTTTTTTAATTATCTGTTCCAACACAAAGATAATAAGGAAGAATAGTTTTATCATTATTCTCTTAAATAAAGGCATATCAATTTTTAGAGTTTTACATGTAAAAAAGTAAAAGGATGTAAAAATGTAACTATTTTTACAGAACATTATGCTCAATTTTTTTGGTAAAGAATTTTGAATTATAAACTGAATATCTGTGGAAATTTCAATGATTTACTTAACGTTTTTGAAGAGATATGAAATTTAATTGGGAAAGAGAAAAATATCTCTAAGAGTCTTTGTGAATATTAAATGAGATAAAGTATATAAAACAATTAATAAACATCTAGGTATGGTATAGTCATGGTATTTTCAGTAAATAAAAATTATTATTAGTTTAAAAAATATAATTTCATAAAATTATATTTTTAATTCTAATGACCAATGGTTACTTGACTATTTCTAGTAAATATTTCAGAGTATCAAGTTGAAATAACAATAAAAACACTCGATTCAGTAATAAGTAGACATAAGAGAGAAATGCTCTAAATCTTATTTCTGATGCAAATTTTGACAATAATATCTGAGAAAGAAATAAGGCTGAAGTGTGTATAGAGAATAGTGAAATAAATTATTGAAATATACAAATTGTTCAAACTTGTGTTTACTTAACTGAAAGGAAACTTTCATCTTCTACAAATTTAAACTTATAAAAGACAATGTTAGAATTGTAGACTCAGGAAATAAAACTCTTGGATTTACCTTTAAAGTATGAATAGGGCAGAAGGATAGTAGCATATTCAGGAAGCACACAATTATACCTCTAACTTCAATTATCCCTCCTTAGTCTTGCTAGTAGCTGCCATTCAGGCATGTACTACCATGCCAGTCTACCTGTGGTTAAGAATTAAAAATCTTTTAACTTAATGGAATATTTCTGAATATTTGTAGATGATTATTAAGACAAGAGGGTTGATTTCATAGAAATAAAATGTACTTTTGAGTATTAAAACGTTTTTGACAAATGCTCCTGTACCATTGAAATTGGGCGAAAATATTATTTTGACATGCAAATTTCCATGTGTTCAGTGGTTTTAATTTTTTAAAATGTACTGAAAATCTTCTGCATATCAGCCTGATATATAAATTGATGAAAAGATTGCATCTGAATTGATGGATTGATGTATAGGTATGTATTTAATGAATGTTTTGTTCCTGGCATAGTATGTTCCAGATATTGGAAATAAAGTAGCAATCAAACTGACAAAACTGTTTGCCTTCCTGAAGTTTATATTTCAATAGAGAGTGGGATAAATAAATGTAATATAAGGTGTGATTTATTTTAGCTATTTCACTAATTAGAGGGAATACCAAAGATATTAGTAATTGTAGTCCCTTAAGGAGTTTTCAAAATAAATTAGATGAAGTAAGGCCCCACTAATTCTTAAGGTTAAAATAATGGGAACTTATAGGAGCAACACATGCTATGGTGCAAAGAAACTAGAGTGAGGCCAGGGATGGTGGCACATGAATCTAATCCCAGAAGCTTGGGAGGCTGATGTAAGAGGATCAAAAGTGCAAAGTCAGCCTCAGCAACTGAGCGAGGTCCTCAGTAACTTAGGGAAACCTGATTTCTAAGTAAAATATAAAAAAGGGCTGGGAATGTGGCTTAATGGTTACATGCCCCTGGGTTCAATTTCTGGTACAAAAATAAAAAATAAAAGAAGAAAGGAACTAAGGTGAGGGTGAGAATCATGAGTGCTGAATTCCACTAAGAGCTGTAATTGCTGTATTACACAATGTGTCAATCTAGTTCTCTTAAGGTTAACTAGAACGCTGATTATAAGCCATGCCACTGAAACTTCAGACCATTTGAAGATGCATCTTATTTCTGGAGGGCTTTTCATCATTACCTCAAATACATGTTCAGTTATATTTGTTGTAGAAGAAGGCAAGCCCATCATGAGATTACGTTGAAAAAATGGTGTGAAAATGAGAATATTCCTTATTGTTATTTATACCTCTCACTTTTTATCTTCATATAGCACATGTAAAGGTTTATTTTCTTGGTTTCTGATGTACAGTACACCTATTTTCATAGGTGGGCTAAAAATAATTACAATATGCCATTGCCCTTTAGAAATGTTAAAGCCAATGTGCACCATTTCTAATATTTAGAATCCCTCATGGATCTGTTCCTGTGGTCTTATAATTTCTTGATCTTTCCTTTAGTGTATACAGTAAGTCATTATTGCATGCAGACTTTCTGTATAAAGATTACAGAGGCTCTAGGTGATTTTGTTTTCTTACCCATTTCTACATTATGTAGCTACAATAGGAAGAGATCCCTTCTCTCCATTCAGAAACTAAAACGAATTGAGAAAAAATTGTCAGACATTGAAAGCTTTGTCCTATCTTTGATTTGAGCTTAGTATTAGGATATCGATTTTTGTTGGTTTGTTTTAGTTATTCATTATATTAGAATCCATTTTGACATAATTTTCAAACATGGAATGTATCTTGTTCAGACCTAGGTACCTCTCTTTCCTTTTCATCTCTACACCCCCTGCACCCTTTCCTCTATTGATCTTACTGCCATAGATTTTGAGGTGTCCCACTTGAGAGTTTGTGAATTTTATTAGGGTCATTTCTTTGCTTCATTTTGCCCTTACACTATAAGAATATCAAAGACTTCACTCAGGGTTTTTTTTTTTTTTTTTTTTTTCATTTTCTAGAGTCTCAGCTTTCATCACATGCAGCTTAGGAATTACAAATGATTGCAAAAAAAGCCAGTGTACAGAACTGGGCTGACATTTTTGTACCTCATGCTTTCTTAAGTCTTGCTTCTACAAGCCCTGGGTACCTCCCTGTCCAGCCTCAGCTTCTAGTCTTATTTACACTTGTGAGCTGCAAAATTACCATAGAAGGATAACTGCATGTATAATATTTGAGCTCATCTCCATGAACTTCCCTCTTTCCACAGAATCATGACCCCTCACATGTTTACTATGAGAAACTCTTAGAGCTTTAAATGCATTTCCTTATTATATCCAGAGCTAGTTGTTTTTGTGGGAATGTAACTCTCATTTATCCTAGAAAAGCCAAAAGAGGAAACCTAAAGTGTTTATGAATTAAATGCATTAGCTCAAAAATTATCTTATCAGAGGAACTAAGTGATAGCTAATTTCTCATAAAATACCTAAAAATTCTAATAATATACATGATAATAGGAAGATATCTGACAGAAAAAATGTAGGAAGAAATGGGTAATTAATTTCTCCTCCCAAAAGGTTTTACTTTCATTTTTTAATGTCAGATCATATGAACAAGAATTTTAACACAGAGCAAAAGAAATTTCACTTGAATTTCACATATATTATTACCCTGGTAGGCTTGAAAAAATAGCATAAATTAGTATTTTATTTTCTTTGCTTTTGTGAACAGATTGAGAAAACTAGAGTAAGCTAAGATAGTACAGAGCCACAGGAACTGATCTAGAAAACAGACTCCGCAAAGGTATTCTCTTGTTACTTAGTGTTGCTTGGTAGAACTTGCCCTTTCATAATTCACTTACCCATACTCTAGACCAATTCCATGCTAATTTCTCCACACAACCTAGCACAGTTACATCCAAATTAGTGTTATTTCTAATTATTCAATTGGAAAGTTGTTATACATCTCATAAGTGCAAATTTCTTATTGATAATATCTTGGCATTCAGAGAATGGTAGAACATATTTGCAAAACATATATTTGGTGAAAGGTTTATATCTAAAATATGTAAAGAACACTATTGATTCTGTTTTAAAAAGGCAACTATACAGATTTAAAAATGGGAAAAGTGGCTGAATAAACATAAAATTGACTTATAAGCATATTATTAGATATTCAATACATTAGGATATGGTGGTGTATGACTGTAATCCCAGCTACTCATGAGACTGAGGCAGAAGGAATACAAATCTGAGGCCAATCTGGACAACTTAGGGAGGCCAAGGTGAAAGTAAAACTTCCAAGAAAAGACTGGAGATTTAGCTCAGTGGTAAAATCCTTGCCTAGCATACATAAGTTCCTGAGTTCAATTCCTTGTACCACATGCACGTGTGAGCTCACACACACACATACGCACAAAGAAGAAGAAGAAAATTATATGTCACTTAAACCCACAACAATGTTTATAAACAAAAGGTTAGTAAAAACTGTTGGTAAGAATATAGAAAAATTTTAACACTCCTATGCTATTGGTGGGATTACAATATTATAGACCTTGTTGGGATAACTATTCTCCAAAAAAGTTAAATCTGGAGAACCATAACACCCAAGAGTTCCACTCCTAGATGCATATGCTCTAGAGAAATTAGACATCTGCACAAAAATTTGGACATGCACATTTGAAGCATTATTTAAGTCAAAATAGAGCCAACTCAAATGTCCAAAACTAACAAAAGGAAAAATAAAATATAGTATAACTATATGTATAAATTTTCTACCAATGCTATAAAAATACTACATTCTATCTTATAGTTCCAGAGGTCATACATCTGAAATAAGTATCACAAAGCTAAAATAACTTTCAGATGAAGCTCCTTTGAGTTTCTAT
This sequence comes from Geosciurus inauris, assembly GCA_004024805.1. Lineage (NCBI taxonomy): Eukaryota > Metazoa > Chordata > Mammalia > Rodentia > Sciuridae > Geosciurus > Geosciurus inauris. The sequence continues at coordinate 13,114 of PVHX01018386.1, read as the reverse complement.
AGGAAAATCTACACGCTTGCCTTTTCCAGTTTTAGAAGTTTCTTTCACTCCTTGACTTGTAGCTCTTTTATCTTTAGAAAGGTATTTACTTTTTTCATTACATATTGATCCTGATTCTGCCACTTTTGCCTCATAGGCCATATAGGGCTTGATTCCATAGACATATATAGATTAAAAATAGAAGCAGGGGGCTGGAATTGTAGTTCAGCGGTAGAGCGCTTGCCTTGCATGCGTGAGGCCTTGGGTTCGATCCTCAGCACCACATACAAAGCAATAAAATAAAGACATTGTGTCCATCTACAACTGAAAAAATATTAAAAAAAAATTAAAAAAAAAATAGAAGCAGGATTACTCAGGGCAGGGGTATAAGATAGTTAGATGCACTGACTTCTTAAGAAATTAGGGCTAATTTGGAGGAGGATAGGAAAATTGGGTATGTGATGATAATGTTGTAAAATCAATTGTAGAGATGGTTGCAAAATTCTGTGACTGTATTAAAAATTAATTATATGATTAAATTAAGTGGATTATATGGCATATAAATTTTATATCAACAAAACCATAAGCAAAATAAGTAAATAAGAAAATATTTAAAATTGAATCAAAATGAAACAAAACATAAAAAATTCTTGAGATATAAATAAAGAACTAGAAAAGATAGCATTTAGAGAAAATTTTACTGTATTAAATTTTTATAATGTAAATAAGAAAAGTGTAAGATAAATTTTTAGACTTAAGAAATTTAAAAATAAACTTCTAAATAATCAAAACAAATAGAATAAAGGGAATAATTAAAAAATGGCAATACATTAAGTAGCAAACCAAAGTAATAAGTATAATAAAAGAGGCTTAAAACAGGATCTTTGAGAATATCAGTATAATTGATAACACTACAGCCAGACTAATCTTGAATAAAGAAGACATAATTTACCAAATTTAGAGACAGAGATAATCACATCCCACATTTCCTATATATTTAAAGGATAACAGGTGCATATTTTGCAAAACACTAAGTCAATATATTAGAAACATAGATGAAATAAAAATATCTTAAAAGACACAAATTCCATTCTATTAAAAACCCCTTTAGAAAATTGGAAAGGTGAAAATAATTTTCTAATTAGTTTTTGAGTCCAATGTTATCCTGACATAAAAACCTGACATGAATATTAGAAGAAAATCTATGTGCTGACACCCTTCATAAACAGAAATTCAACAATTCTAACATTGGCAAGAATCAAAGGTTAGTGTAACATTTGCAAATCAATAGTGTAATTTGCCATATTAACAATCTAAAAAAAATAGAAGATATGTAATCATTTCAACAGACGTAGAAAAACATTATATAGAATGCAACAATGGGTTTTTATTAAAACTCCCAGCAAATAAGTCATAGAATGGAAATACCTTCTATATGAAAGCCTGTAGTAAACAACATAACTATGAAAGTTTTATTTTTTTCGAATTCAGATCAGGAATGATAGGAGAAAGTTCACACAACACTATAGTGAAGGCTTTTGGTAGTGCAATAAGATAATAAGAGAAAAACTTACCACATTCAGAAATAAAAAAGTAAACATATATTTATTTACAAAATGTTCTTTATGCAGAAAATCCAAGAAGATATGCCAACAAAACAAAAACAGAAACATAATTAATCAACTAATTTGGAAAGTCTTCTGGATAAGATTCTGGATAACAGACTGATCTAAACATTTATACTGAAGAGACATTGAAACTAATAAACAATACCTATTGCACTGTCACTAGAAAATAAGAAGTGGTAAATATGGCAAAAGATGTGCAAGTTCTGCAAACTGAAAACAAGATGTTTTAAAGGAAATTATCCAAATTACCCTATGAGATGCACTGAAAAGCCAGGTTTAGCTTGTTCTTTTATATGGAATCAATTGAAAATTGACACACAAATAATGGAACAGAATAGAGACCAGAAATATACTCAGATTTGTAGACAAGTAACTTGCAACAAACATGCAAAGGGAGTTTAATGGAGAAAGTATAGACTTCAGCAAATTGTACTGAAACAATTAGACATGTTTGCAGAAAAATGAAATTGGTTCTATACCTCACACACATGTAAAAATTAACTCAAAGTGGGTCATAGTAGAACTAAATAAACATAAAACTTAAAATTATAAAACTTCAGAAATAAATTTATGATCTCAGGCTTGACAAATACTTTTTTCAAATTGCAAAAAGACATAGTCTGTAAAAGACCAATTTAGATTTTATCAAGATTAGGAATAACAATCTGATCTTCAAAGATAATATAAAAAGAATTAAATAATAAAGCATACAACAGGAAAAATGTTATATATCTGATTAAGGACTTTTATCTGGAATTTATAAGGAATAGAAAGTCAATGTAAAAAGAGCATAACAATTTTGAATAATTTACCAAAGAAGATGCATGCATGGTATTTACATAAATCAATGCTCAAATTAATAATCATTGGGGGAAATACAAATTATTACTCTAATGCAACACCACCATGTAGTAATTGTAATGTCTGAATTTAAGTATTCTGACAAAACCAAGTATTGATGAGAGTGCAAAATTTGAAAATTTTATTGTACTCTCTGTCCTTTCTACATTCAACTTCCTTTGCATGTTTGTCGCAAGTTATTTGTCTATAAATCTCTGAATATAATTCTGGACTCTATTCTGTTCAATTATTTATATGTCAATTTTCAATTAATTATACATAATAGGACAAGCTAAAACTGGCTTTTCAGTGCACATCATGGAGCAATTTAGATAATTTCCTTTAAAAACATTTTGTTTTTAATAATGTAGGAATATAAAATTGTAGAATATCCTAGAAAAATATCTTGGCACTTGATCAAAATATTAAACTGTATCTACCAGATAATCCAGCCATTTCCACTCTTATATATTTTCAAGAGATAAATGAAATAGAACATTCTTTTGAAGACTTGTCCATGATTGTTTATGGTAGCTTTGTTTATAAGTGCTTAAACTAAAAATGATCAAACTGTCCAATACCAGTTCAGTTGATAAATAAACTATAGAATATCCACACAAAAGAATTCTACTGATAAGCAAAAATATATTGTACAATACTGGATGAATTCTGATTATAGGCATGTGCCACTGTGCTGGCAGGTAATTTACTTTTCAAAGTAAATTGAAATAGTTATGCTGAGTGAAATAATATATATAAGACAATTATGATACCATTTCTAAAAAAGTCTAGAAAATTAAAATTAATCTATTGTACCAGAGAGGGTTATGAACTGAATTGTGTCACCCACAAATGAATCTGTTGTAGCCCTTCTCTGTATTTGGATTATAGTTTGTCTGCAAAACTGCAGACACATGCGTTTTGGATCTCCAGCCTCGAGAACTGACAAAAATAAATCTTTGTTGTTTATAGGCCACTGTATTGTCATAGCTGCTCTTGGAAACTAACACAAATGGCAAGTAATACCACTATCTATAATAAACCCAGATCGTCACCCTCATTTTGACAGTTAAATATATTATGATATCTTCACATGGTGGGAAAAAATACAGCAAAGAAAGAATCAAATGGTTGCAACATACAACAATATGGGTAAGTATTACAAATATAATGTTGAGTGAAATAAATAAAATTCAAAACATGTTATAGGAAAATCAATAAACTTACTAAATAAAAAATAATTAAACCTTTAAAAATCAAAGGAAGATGGATTAGATACCTTACTTATTTGTCTGGTCTCTTAGAATAATATCTCATAAAAATCACACAGGAAAAAAATATACTTGAAATTTCTCCTGTATTTCAGTAGTTTTCTTAAGGAAATTAGTCTTGCATTTGATTAATATTTTTAGATAGCACTCCTCATTTGTATGGCAATTACAAGAAAAAACTGCCAAGTGTCTTAGTTTTAATATTGATTTACTAGTCAAATAAATGAACCTATCCTTTTCTTCTGCCCTTTCCTTCCTTGCTCTTTTTCCTTCCCAGTCTTTCTCCCTATTTCCTTCCTTCCCTCTCTTCCTTTTTCCTTCCTTATCTTTTTTCTTTCATTGCAAATTACTCTTTATCCCACCAAATCTCTAGATTAAATATGTTTGTCTGCCATGGTCTTTTGTCTGTTGCATTTTGTAACTAATTTATAAGCCTATTTCAGCAGCCAGAGGGGTAAGTATCTAAAGTGCTTGTAAATTTAATGTGTATTTTTCTGTGTTTGTTTTGAGCATTGGAGATTGAACCCAAGGGCACATTACCACCGAGCTATACAACAAGTCCTTTTCATTTTTTTTTTAAAGAAAGTGTCCTGCTAAGTTGCTGAGCATCTTTCTAAATTGTTGTGACTGGGCTTGAACTTGCAATTATTCTGCCTCAGCCTTCCAAGTCTCTGGGAATACAGGCCTATGCTACAAACCCCAGCAATTTAATGTTTCATCAATGAATGAATAATGGAGTAATTATCTGGAATTATCTTCACATATTTTTGCTGATCTTCTGTTCTTCCAACAGCATCAATAACTCTCCTTTAACATAAACACCTCAATATAGGTTATTGCCCAACAAGTATCTGTGCAGTTACTTCAGTAATTTGTTATTTTTGCAGGGGAGGAGGGTGTTGTAGTTTTTTGAGAGACCTGTGTCTCACTGAGTTGTTTAGCACCTGGCTTTTACTGAGGCTGGCTTTGAACTAGTGTCCTCCTGTCTCAATCAGCCTCTGGAGCCTCTGATTATAGGCATGTAAATTACTGGCAGGTAATTTATTTTTCAAAGAAAATTGCTATCATTTAAAATGTTTTAGTTAGGTGTGAGTTTTTTTTTCTTTCTTTTTTTAATTCAAATTAATGTGTTAATTTCCTCAATTCTCTCTCTCTCTCTCTTCTTTTTTTACATTTATAATCCTTAATGTCATATTGGCATTTCTCAACTCAGGCATCAAAAGTATCAATTCTTGTTCCACATACAGAGGGAAATATTTCAGAAGTTGGCAAAATTCATTCGCCATTTTTGGTAAGTCTCAGTTTTGTGTTTGTCTGAGGACCTTATTCCTACTGCCAATAAGTCACCTCAAATAATGTTGATAAATTAATTGATCATATTGGATTCAATGAACTGCTTTATTTTCAGAAGAATAAACACCTTTAAAAAATAAATATCTCCTGATTACTAATTAGAACTGTTTTGCAAGACACTAAAATTTTGGATAAATTTTACATATGCAAATCACTTTGAAACACTCATTTCTACTTTAACTTTCAGTATAAATGAAATATTTTCATAAAATGTAGATTTAGTGGCATTATAGCAGTTGATTTGACTTCCATGTTGACTTGAGTTATGTGATACCAGATTACATTTAATTCACTAGTTGACTTGATGCTTTAAGTAGCTAAAAGGCAACTACTCCAAATAAATGAATTTAGAGACCTTGTGTAACAGTTGAACAATTTGTCTTTGTTGGTTGAGTGCCCTAGAATTCTGGGCATTTTCTCAAACCAAGAATTTCAGGTGGTTATGATAATGTTGCCACCTCTTCACTACCTTATAATCACACTTAATTAGTTGTAGCAGGTGGTATGAGCTGGCACAGTTGAATAACTCTGCTCACTCCACTAACAATTGGCTATTTATTCACCACATGAAAAGGACTCAGTATGAGAAATCAACAGACAATAGCTAAGTAGTGGCTGTTGTTCTACTATTTCTTTCATTCTCTATTTCTTTTCTACTATGGAATTTGTCCTTTCTTCAACAGGCAAATGATGTGTTACCTTTTCCAGGGAAATAAATTACATATGTTCATTAAGTATCCCAGAAAAATATGAGTTGAATTTAGAAATCTGAAATCAAAATGGGTGAGGTTTATTTGGCAAGTGAAAGTCACTTTTTTCCCTAGATACCAGGATCAATCTTGATTACCCCAATTAAGCATTGCATAATGTATGTATAGTCCAAAACAACATATTTTAAACAATATTTATTTATTTACTTACTTACTTTATATAATTTCTACTTGACAGAATTTTAAAGAATAAAAGATAAAATGTATTTTCTATATATTTTAAAAGATAATGAAATCCTGTTTTATAATACTGTTTCTTAGATATAATGACATAGTATGGATTTCTCCAAAACTTCTCTTACAATACTTTCTTATATACTGTACATATATACATACTAATAGCTTATAGAAACAGGGAGAAGTGCATTGATATTGTGAGCCTGAAGCAATGTTTCATTAAAAACAACCATATGTGTGTTATCTCCAAATGACTATGTGTTTGCTTTTTTCCATTTGAGTTTATTAAAATAATTATTTTCATGACTGAAAGTTGCTTAATTATTTAGATAATACCTTACTATGATTATTCTTTTCTTTCAACTGATTTTCAAGGAACTTTAATATGACTCATTTTATCTCTCTGGATTTCCTTTTATATATTCTGTAATTATCATTTTATCAAGATATTATCTAGTTCAGGGAAATAGAATTTTTTTTTGAATTCCTAGCAATTTTTGAATATATATAATATTATGGTATATATATAAATACTATCCATATATATATAAATTTATTTTTATCAAACAATTCATGAACTAGAATAATACTAAAGCCAGTTTCTATTTATATGTGTTCTTCAATTTTTCCTCTATTATAAAAGAGTAAAAAATACCTTGAATTCTATATTCATCACTGCTTTAGTTTTTTTGATTTTTTTTGAAATGTATTTTCACTTGTGCTGGTTTATCTCTTCTCAATTCAGCATGAACTGCGCCCCTTCTATACTTTGCCTGTTTCATAGGAAAGAAGCCTAGAAATATATTTCCTTGATAACTGCCAACAAATTTTGGGTTAGATTTTGAAATTAAGAAACATGTAATCTTTGGAAAGAAGGAGAGAAGGAAATACTATCCATATCTAAAAAGAAGAGGAAAAATTTGATCAGCATTTAAGGATTTTTATGCAAACAGTATATTTATGTACTTCCACCAGTTAATGAGATTTCTAGACTAGTTTCTGAGATCCCTGCACCTTATTGATATTCCGAAGTTAGTATTATATTTCATGTTGTTGGTTTTCCACTTTTCAGATTCTGTTTGCCTTTAAGTCCATAAGTCTCTTTATGTTTCCTACATCTAGGGAAATTTCTTTGTTTATATATTAACCTCAATAATATATGTATAAAATTCAAAACAAATTATAGCTCTTATTTATTTCTTCTTTTTTGATCATAAAATACCAAATTCTAAAATTTCCATTGTGACTTGATTTTTTGCTCAATATTGTATTCCTATTAACCTGTGATATTTTCTACAGATGTGTATTGATAGTATTTAATCTTGTCACGTAATCATTATGTGATTATAGCATGATTTTTCTATCCACTTCTATGCTGGTAAATATTTGAGTTGCTTCCTCTTTTTCTTGTTGTTGTTGTTTTTGTTGTTTTTCTAGTACAGTTGTCTTTCAGTACTTTTAAGGGATTTGTTTCAAGACACCTTCCCTCAATGGGTAGCAAAATCTGTGAATACTCAAGCACCTTATGCAAAAGAGTACAGCATTTGCATGTAATTTATGCACATCATACTATCTATTTAAAATAATTTGTAGATTACCTAATAATCTAATTAATTAATTTAATTAATAATTAATTTATAATACCTAATAAAAATAAAGGCTACATAAATTTTTGTTACACTGTAATTTTTAGGGAATAATAACAAAGATAAAAATGCCTGCATATGTTTAGTACAGACAACCATCATGGGCTTAACTATACTGTGCATGAAGAAGACACAAGAAGAACAATGCTCAAACAAGTGTGAGGCATAGACTGAGAATCTAAAGTGGCAGGAGGCTGTAGTAGTGTGCCAATGTATCATGCAGTTTGTGTGGATTCAGCATAGTTTTTGGCATGACAAACTTAAGTCTTACTTTTTAGAACTTTCTGTAAACTTCAATAATATTTCCATTCTTCAATTTATTGAATTGATGGATAAAGTACCATGATATGGAGGGCCAACTACAGAAGCAAGATGGGTATATAGGTAGGTACGCATTTTTCTTCTTTTGGTACTGGAGATTGAACCCAGGGGTCTTTAACGACTGAGCCACATTCCACTTGTCTACAATAGTTTCTCTAGGATATTGACAAAATTATTTGCTTGGTCAAACTGTAGTCAAATTTTTGAAACTTCTCCTAAGTCTATTTGTGTACTTTCTTGTAAAATCTAGTTTTAGCAAAGAATTCAGCTAAGTCAATTTATCAAAAATAACTTCATTCATATCTGATTGCCATCAATATTGGTTCAGATTTCTCATCACCCACTACTGCCATGGTGATATCTAATCACTCAGGCCTGTCCTTAGCAAGAATTCTGTTAGGTCCCTCTTATCCGTGGAATCCAAGTGTGTATCTTGGCTGTTCCCATATTAGTATTTCATATTTAGTGTTGACCCCAAATCTCTCCTTAACAGCAAGACTATATTGCAGTGGCCCATTTACCAATCATGATGACCTTGGGAAATCTGTCTTTCCATGTTTTAAAAGGTATCATTGACATGGTTTTAAAATGACAGACATCAGAACGGTATTAGGTAGAGATATTTGCATGTTCAACATTAAGCACTGATGCTAAATTGTTTTGAAATTGATTATACCACTTCCAATTGCAAGTGTATTAAAAGTGTCTGTCTTTCATAAGTTGCCCAGTGGCATTGTGCATATGTCATGGTTTGCCAATCTAATCAGCTTAAGTAGATACCTTATTGTTGTTTTAATTTGTATCGACCTGTTTAATAAAGTTAAAATAGGTTGCCTGGTATAACTTCATATCAGTTTATTTCAGTGAAATACTTATTAACATGACTTGGCCACATTTTCCAATTATTTTTGATTGCATATTTTTCTTCTGCAGTTCCTTAAATTATCAGGACATAATAATACCTTTGAAAACATACTTATTTCAAATATTTTCTCCCATTTTGTGATTTGTCTTTCATTGTCTTTTTGATGTCCCTTGAGGAAGAACATTTTTTCTAAAGTTAGTTTTTTGGATCTTAAGAAAAACTTATCTAACATCATAGTCATAAAGATACGCTTATTCTTATAAAAGTTTTAGGTTTTGATTTTCATGTGTGTTTGATGTATTATAGACTTTCTCATCCCTCCTCCATGTCTTTGACCTCTCTTTAGTGTACTCTATCTTTTTATCTCTCTGTGGTGCATTCTCTCATCAAACAATATAATTTATTTTAAACTTATCAAATAATATTTTACTTAACATCATTGTATCATTCATTTCTAAGTGCATTATGCTTTTGTTCAAATCATCTTGTTTTGGCAATAGAGGTGGTCACTATAGAATGAACCTGGAGTCTTCATGCATATTAAATGCTCTACCCATGCATATTAAATGCTCTACCCATAGCCCCAATGCTTATTTTTAGTTATCTATTATTGCTTTATGACTTCTATTTCCTAAGACATATTAAAAATACTTTTTATAAAAATTTAAAAGTTCAAGTATATAAAACTCAGATATAAATATTGTCTATTTTTTTTTTTTTACTCTCACTTATAGTGGCTTTTTTTCTTGGAAATTTTATTTATTGAATGTACTCTGTGAGTATTCTGTGAGTTTACAATAAGAAATCTTAATGCCAAATAGGATTTAAATGCACTTGAAGTAGAAAAAAATCTATGATAATGGGCTGAGACGGAACTAGTTCTCCTTTGAGTTCTTGACTTAATATACTTGTACTTAGTGTCTGTCTCTTGTGATAGACATTACATATGTATATAAGGTGTCCTCCAAAATTTTCTGAGTTAATGTGGGAAATTAAATAATTAGATTATGAGAGCTACAGCTAATCTATGAGTTCATTCATTTGAATGAATTCAGTGGTAATTTTAGGCATGTGGGCCATCACTGAAGGGAGTAGGTGACTAGGAGCATGACCTTGGGAGGTTATCTTTTTTCTCTGCCTTCTTCTTTACTCTGTTTGCTGGCGTCTATTGAGAGGAGCAATGTTCCTTTGCCACAAACTGTCACCATCATGTTCATCTTAACTTTGTGCCCCAGAAACAGAGTCTGCTGGCCATGTCTGAACCTCAGAAAACATGAACCAAAATAAACTTCTCTTCCTGTAAGTTGTTCTTATCAGATACTTTGACCACAATGACAAAAAATGACTATTATGATAATCTCAAACGGACATGTGCCTCATCCCATAGAGAACTAAGTACAACATTGGTTTCCACAATGCCGTTATTCTTGGCCTCCCCACTCCCTTCTCCTCATCTCTCCTCTTCTGTCCTCTCCCTTCCCTTCCTTTCCTTTTCTCTTACTTCCTTCTCCTTTATTTCTTTTTGGAAACTTTGATTTCTCTTTATTATAAAATTAGCAGTACAAAAAATTTTTATTTCAACTTATCCAGGAACTATTTTTTACAATAGTTGCCCTCCTGAGGATTTAATTCACCATACTGGTAGAGATACAATTCCTCAAATGTTTTATGATTAAACTATTATTTCTATTTCAAACTTTAAATTTCAAACTGAAAATACACAAAATTACTAAATGTATGTTGGACATAATAGTGTTATTATTTTATTGAGACAGGCTAAAAAGTGAATGGGGAAGGAAAATGGTAAACAACTGCTTCTATCTTTTAGCCTTAGGGATAATACCTAACGAATGAAATGTTCTCTATAAAACAGCGAGTCAAAGAATTATTAAAAACTAACCTGTACTAGGTCCAATATGATTAAAAATCTGGCCAAAATTATATATCAGACAAATATATATATCTCCTAGATAATAGGGCAATGAATAATTGGTATTACTGAGATGCACCTATGCTAGAGAATGGATTACTAAAAAGGTTACATGTCTAGCTAGTTAGGTAAAGTAAAAAATGATGATGACTGCCCCCTTAATCTAAAGTTTTTTTATAACAGCCACATAGGTAAAGACCATGCATTCTGTACAGAATAACCAATTTATGCATGAGAGTTATGAGACTTTTGATGCTGTTGTTTCCTATATTGTATTCTCCCAAAAGATAAAAGGATATCAAAAACAAATAAGCAAGCAAACAAAAAGATCCAAACTTGGAGCTGAGTGAAACTGAAGGTAAACTATGAGGCTTTTGCTAATCATGTCCTCTGTTATTAAAGGAGACTGGGCTTCAGGATATTATACCTAGTTTAACTAATGAAAGGCCTAATGAACTCACAAATTTCATTAATCAAATGAAACATGAGGAATGCATGAGGAAATGCATGAGGAAACTAAAGAGCCAAAGGATTATTTTTTGTAAGTGAGTTTTCAAGAATATAGCAAGTTAGCCTTTGAAGAAAATATCCTTATTTAACTAGGATTTATAAAAGTTTTGAAGAAAGTATTTTAAAATACAAATCTTTTGTTGCACCAGATAAAAAGATAAGAAAGCTGAATGTATATTATAAAATGTTCCATACATTTGGACATAAAACATAATAAAATATTTTATACAAATTCATACCATAGAAATCATGTACTTTAATTATAAAAATTTAAGCAAGAACTAAATGAAAAAAACAAAATAACACTAAGCTGAAGTTTAAAAAATCCAACTACTAATATTTCATAATATAACTATACAAATAGCTATAGTAATTGAGAGTGCAAAGAAATAGAAGTGACAAAGGGGAAGATGTAAGAAACATATAGTAAACTTTTGAACAAGTCCATATGTGGAAATTTGAATCCAAATTTATAGAATTTGCAATTTATAGAATAAATTTATAGTTTATAATTAGACTTTGAATTGCAAAGTGGGAAAATTTTTTATATAATGATTCTGAAGTTATTGGAAAAATAGGTGAAACATCAGGGATAAATTGTACCACATCCAAAAATAAATCCAAGGTGAATTGAAGATGAAATTTAAAGTGATAATGGTGAAGCATTTAAGAAAAAAGTAGAAAACATAAAAGCTAAAACATAACAGAAAAACTACCTTTATGACAGAAAATAAAAAAGAATATTTTTTACATTATGAAGACTTCACCAAGGATTATCATCGGAGCCCAGCCAAGGGCAGACCTGGGACTGCTAGCCACCATTCACAGGGGAACCCAGACCCAGGGAAAGGACTGCCTCTGGGGAACCCTGGCCTAAGTGTGGTCTGGGACTGCCCCCAGTTCTGTGCCAGAGTTGCTGCCCATCAGCAGGAGCACAGGCCAGGGCCCAGAACCACATTCAGGGACCATGGCAGGAATTCTATTGAGGTTTTTATTTGGTTTAATAAAATAAAATAATAAAAGCCAAGGCTTTTATAAGGTTATAAATAAGAGGAGATAAATAAGGTTATATAATAAGAGCCAAGGCTACTCTCACTGCCATCTTGAGTTAGCTCCACTACTACCGCCACCATCTTTAGTGGCAGTAGTGTCCATCTGAGGACACCTGCTGGGGACTGGAAGTGAATTCCAAGGTGAGATACTGATAATCTGTATTGTCACTATAAGATTACAGGATAGAAACCGCAATACCTCAGATCTACATTGCAAGAGAGGAAGATACATAATCAACATGAAAAACAAGGGAAGAAAGTTTCCTAAACAAACCAGGATACTACAATAATAGAATCCCTTGACAGCACAGTTGATAAAATGTCAGAGAAGGAATTCAGAATGTACATCATTAAAATGATCTATGAATTAAAGAATGACTTAACTGAGCAAATACAGGCAAATATTGATCATTCCAACAAAGAAATAAGAGAGAAAATAAAGGCAACCATTGATCACTCCAAAATAGAGATAAAAGAGCAAATAAAGGCAACCATCGATCACACCAATAAGAGAGAAGAGAGCAAATACAAGTAGCAAAAGATTACTTTAAGGAAGAACTAGAAGCTGGGTTTGGTAGTGCAAGCCTCTAATTCCAGCACTTTGGGAGGCTGAGACAGGAAAATCATGAGTTCAAATCCAGTCTCAGCAACAGTGAGGCACTAAGCAACTCAGTGAGACACTGTCTCTAAATAAAACATAAAATAGGGCTGGGGATGTGGCTCAGTGGTCAAGTACCCATGAGTTCAATCCCCAGTACCAAAAAAAAAAAAA
>PVHX01018385.1:0-37125 GCA_004024805.1 Geosciurus inauris | reverse complement strand
TTTTTTTGGCACCAGGGACTGAACTCAGGGGCACTCGACCACTGAGCCACATCCCCAGCCCTATTTTGTGTTTTATGTAGAACAGGGTCTCACTGAGTTGCTTAGTGCCTCGCCGATGCTGAGGCTGGCTTTGAACTCGCGATTCTCCTGTCTCAGCCTCCCTAAGTGCTGGGATTACCGCGCCCGGCTCTGTATCAGCATTAATCTTGACCTCCATATGAATTTTTAAGATAGAAATAAAAATAAAGATGGTTATTTTTACTTACAGGTAAAATAAGATGGTTTTCCTAAAACTCTAGCTCTTCATTATTCTGAACACTAGTTTACATCTTATTTTTCTGCAAAAAAATTGTCATTTTAAAAATTATGTAATTTTCTTCCTTCACTTGGCACTCAAGTATTTGAAATCCTGTGAGGTCATGGATAAAAAGGCAAAGGCCAAAATTACTTGGTGCAAACCTCGGGCAAGAATTCTTTCAGAGTTTGAATTCTAGCCTCCCTGGTGATGGGCTGTGACCCTGGAGCAGTTCCTTATACCTCACACTATCTTCTTGTCTATAAAACATGGAGAGCCCCACATCTTTCTGTGCTGGTCAAATCCCGTCTCCTCTAAGTTTCCTTCCACCCTCCCTGCCACATTAGGAACCTCCTGAAGCAGTCTGCACTCACTGCTCTTGTAGCCCTTACACTGCGACTGAAGGCAGGAAAGGTCTTACTAAGACTCAGTTCATACTTCCTGCCATATCTGTGCCTTTGCATTCATTGGAGAGGTGGGGAGAGTAGAAGATCAGTTGAAAAAGTCAGGTACTTTAACAAGAGTCTAATTCTTTTATTAGCCACTAGAAAAAAGCCTGTGAGAAGGTAAAAAAAAAAAAAAAAAGTATGCATGTGTGTGCATACATGTGTTGTGTGATGAGAAAAATTGGGGGACCTCAAAGACTCAGAATGTGTGATTTGCCCTAAGTCACGGGCAAGGTGCTAAGGAGCCCAAACAGGTCTTCAAAGATCCCTCTACAGGGGCTGGGGTTATGGCGCAGTGGTAGCGTGCTCGCCTGGCACGCGGGGGGCGCTGGGTTCGATCCTCAGCACCACATAAAAAAATTTAAAAAAGTGAAGATATTGTGTCCACCTACAACTAAAAAATAAATATTTAAAAAAAAAAAAAGATCCCTCTACAAATAGAAAAGGCAATCATGAAATTTATTTGGAAAAATAAGAGACTCGGACTAGCCAAAGCAATCCTCAGTAAGAAGAGTGAAGCACGAGGCATCACAATACCAGACCTTAAACTATACTACAAAGCTATAGTAACAAAAACTGCATGGTACTGGCACCAAAATAGACATGTAAACCAATGGTACAGAATAGAAGACACAGAGACTAACCTACATAAATACAGTTATCTCATACTGAAAAAAGGTGTCAAAAACATACATTGGAGAAAAGATAGCCTCTTCAACAAATGATGCTGGGAAAACTGAAAATCCATATGCACCAAATGAAACTAAACCCCTATCTCTCACCATGCACAAAACTCAAAGTGGATCAAAGACCTAGGAATTAGACCAGAGACCCTGCGTCTAACTGAGGAGAAAGTAGGCCCAAATCTTCATCACACTGGATTAGGCCCTAACTTCCTTAACAAGACTCCTAAAGCACAAGAAATAAAAGCAAGAATCAATAAATGGGATGGATTTAAACTAAAAAGCTTCTTCTCAGCAGAAGAAACAAACAATGAGGTGAACAGACAGCCTACATTCTAGGAGCAAATTTTTGCCATATGCACATCAGATAGAGCACTGTTCTCCAGGATATATGAAGAACTCAAAAAACTTAACACCAAAAAAACAAACACCCCAATCAATAAATGGGCTAAGGAGCTGAACAGAAACTTCTCAGAAGAGGATATATAATCAATCAACAGACACATGAAAAAATATTCAACATCTCTAGCAATTAGAGAAATGTAAATCAAAACTACTCTAAGATTTCATCTCACCCCAGTCAGAATGGCAGCTATCCAAGCAATAATAAGTGCTGGTGAGGATGTGGTGAAAAAGGCACACTCAAACATTGCTGGTAGGACTGCACATTGGTACAACCAACCAGGAAAGCAGTATGGAGATTCCTTAGAAAACTTGGAATGGAACCACCATTTGACCCAGCTATTCCACTCCTTGGTCTATACTTTAAAGACTTAAAAACAGCATACTATAGTAATGCAGCCACTTCAATGTTTACAGCAGCTTAATTCACAATAGCTGAACTCTAGAACCAACCTAGATGCCCTTCAACAGATGAATGGATAAAGAAACTGTGGGATATATACACAATGTAATATTACTCAGCAATAAAAGAATAAAATTATGGCTTTTGCAGGTAAATAGATGGAATTGGAGAACATCATGCTAGGTGAAGTAAGCCAATCCCAAAAAACCAAAGGCTAAATGTTCTCTCTGATTAGTGAATGCTGATACATAAGGGGGGTGGGGGTGGGGGTGGGGGTGGGGAGCATGAGAAATGGAGGAACTTTGGATGGGACGGGGGGAAGGTTGGAGTGGGGAGGGGGAATGAGAGTAGCAAAAAAGGGTTGAATGAGATGGACATCATTACCCTAGGTACACGTATGAAGACACAGATGGTGTGACTTTATCTTGTTTGCAACCAGAGAGATGGAAAATTGAGTTCTATATATGTACTATGACTTGAAATGTATTTTTAAAAATTTAAAAAATAAAAGATAAAAGATCCCTCTACATGTTGCCTGGAGGGTCTGCCTATCTGCATCAGCATAGGAGGATGAGTCTCCACATCCAGGCACAATAGTACAATTATTAGTTTGGTGTTGAAAGAAACCTCAGATTTTACCCAATTTAGCCTTCTTATTGATGGATTAAGAAACTAACTCCAGAAAGGTGAAGTAACGTGCCCAAGATCTTATAGCAAGAAAGCAACAGATACAAAGACTGGGATATTCTACTCTATTACAGATTCATTCTTTTGGTTTACCTAAGGGACTTTGATTGCTTTGAAATGTAAAGACTCTTTATGAGGTCACATTTAAAGCTATTACTGGTCATTTGTGCTCACTGTATATGAAACACCTGAAACAGATACAATGGGAGGCCCAAGAAAGGATGTAGGATGCTGACAGCCTGTCAGTCATGGAGTCTGGTGGCCTCCCATCTGCATCAACAGCTAGCCCTTAAATCCTTGTATTATAAATTGTCCTTCCTGTTACATTCAAGGCCAAGTATCAAAATGGGGCATGGGGAAGGACAGCAAGGAGAAGAGGGTAGTTGAACTTAGGAAACTGCTGGAAATGCTCAAGATCCAAAACCTCAAACTAAGCCAGGTGTGGTGGCGCACGCCTGTAATCCCTGCACTTAGGGAGGCTGAGACAGGAGAATCGCGAGTTCAAAGCCAGCCTCAGCAACAGCGAGGCGCTAACCAATCCAGTTAGACCCTGTCTCTACATAAAACACAAAATAGGGCTGGGGGTGTGGCTCAGTGGTCAAGTGCCCCTGAGTTCAATCCCTGGTACCAAAAAACAAAACAAAACAAAAAAACACCTCAATCAAGTCCTATGTCAGCATGATAACTACGGTTAGTTAATAAACAAAAAACTTCTTAATTTTTGTATGAATCATGGGAAATGGCTTCTCTGGATACAAAAGGAGAAGTCATCTTCTGGGGCAGTTCATACCAGAAATGCACAAAGACTCACACTCCTGTTCTCAGTTATTCAAGGTGACAGATCAATGAAGCAGAAACTATTCACACACTGTGTTTTAGAAACAATTTAATCCTCCTAAAGAAATCTTGTAAACAATTTACAAGAATTGTTGTATCGCGGGCTGGGGTTATGGCGCAGTGGTAGCGTGCTCGCCTAGCACGCGTGAGGCACTGGGTTCGATCCTCAGCACCACATAAAAATAAAATAAAGATATTCTGTCCACCTACAACTAAAAAAATAAATAAATATTAAAAAAAAAAGAATTGTTGTATCTTGGGGGCTGGGGCTTTAGCTCAGCGGCAGAGCGCTTTTCTAGGACATGTGAGGTACTAAGTTTGATCTTTAGCATCACATAAAAATAAACAAAGGCATTCTGTCCATCTACACCTATAAAAAAAATTTTAAAAAAAGAATTGTCCTATCTTTGTGTTAAAATTATAAGCCTGTGACCCCAACATATTCCAGTACATGGAAAAAGCAGGAGACAATTCTGGATAGAAGAAAGCATCATTTCCTCATCTGACTCTGATATTTTAAAACCAACTACAGGCTCTAAATGTGTGTGTGTGTGTGTGTGTGTGTGTGTGTGTGTGTGTGTGTGTTTGGGGGAGGTATGCTTGTAGAAGTGAGAGGATACCCTGGATTTGGGGAAGGTTTTATTTTAATTTTTTTAAAATTGTGATACTGAACATTTTGGGGACTTAAGCTGAGGTCTGCAAAATTCTGAGAAGTAAGTTAACACAAAACTTAAGTTACCTAATTGTTCTAAGCTTCAGTTCCTCACCTATAAACAGAGGATAAGAATTTAAAGGTTTGTTAGGGTTAAATAGTTGCATTTATCAGAATTAATCTGTATGTATGTAAACAAAGTGACATATAAAAGGGTATTAACTTCTCTTTAAGTGGGAGGAATAAGTGGATGAGGAGTCACCACAACACAGATGTTTGAGTACAGCAGGAGACATGGGTGACATTCCAGATCTTCCTCAAATGCCTGGTATAAGAACAGAACATGCAGAACTCCCATAAAGTGAGACATGGGGAGGAGGCAGCCTGGGCTGACAGAGAGGAAGAGCAGGAGACCTAGGTTCTGCTCTAAGTTTGTGCGGCACTTTGGGCAAGTCTCTTACTCTCCTAGAATTTCCTTATGGATAAAAATGAAGATAAACTTAAGAACTTTACCTACCACTAAAAGCCAATCACGTATGAAGGGAAAAATGGGAATGGGAACTAGCTGTTCAAGAGATGGACTTTCAAGATGAAAGTGGAGATCTGAAATGGTAAGGACTCCAGGGAAGGTGCTTGGAGGAAGAGACAAGCAGGAGGTCTGCAAAATTCTAAGTAATTTGGCAGGAAGACTTAAGCAGGAGGTAAGGTGACTGGCCCCAAGGTAGTAGAAAATGCAGAGCTGGCTCAATATGTTGTTCAACACGCACACTGCCCAGAAGGTACAGCCAGGAGGAGAACAGGGAAAGCAGGAAAAGATCTAAGCTTATGCGTCATCAGAAAAAAGAACAAATTTATATTTTATTCCTTACTATAAAGGTAGTATGGATCAATTACTGAAAATTCAGGAAAAATAGATAAGCCAAAGGATAAGATAAATGTAAAAGTGCCTGTAATTCCACTTTTAGATATATCAACTATTAACTCAATGAATCCTTCCAGTCCTTTCCTATGAATTTTTCTGTTCAACAAATTCTTTTTCTTTTTGCTGTGCTGGGGATCAAACCCATGGCCTTGTGTATGCGAGTAAGCTCTCTACTGTTGAGCTACCTCCCTAGGTGAGGATGCTTTTAAAGGAGAGGATTGGTAGTATTTTCAACTAAGGGGAAAGGTGAAAGAAAGTGGGTCTTCTCTTCTGAACACCTCCTCTTTGCTTCCTAAACATAACTCAAGTGGCAATGGGGGCAGCGAAGAGAAGAAAGGAGGAGGTAAGTTGCTAAAGTTGAAGTTAGGCATGAATCCATTTCAGATTTTCCTCTTATCCTTCCCCTCTCAGGACAGTCACAAATATCAACTGCAAGATAAGAAAATAATAAATCTTTCACAAACCAGTCTAAGGTTTGATAATTAAAATAACTTGTGACATGAGCATGGGATATACTGCAAGTTGTAACCTTTTCTTCTTTTAAAATATAAAAGGGAATGATAGATACCTATTTATAAAGGCTAATAAAACCCAGGCATTGCCCATGGACCATTCTTACTCTAATTAGGAATGAGGAGTGGAACAGGCTGAACATGAGAGAGCTCGATGTGTGCCCATCAAAAATGATCTGGCTTTGGAAATTTATGTTATTCAATATGGAATATACAAGTCCTGAAGTCTTGTGATGAAAGACACTGTTTTTTTTTTTTTTTGTACCAAGGATTGAACTCAGGGGCACTCCACCACTGAGCCACATCTCCAGCCCTATTTTGTGTTTTATGTAGAGGCAGGGTCTCATTGAGTTGCTTAGCTGTTGCTGAGGCTGGCTTTGAACTCGCGATTCTCCTGTCTCAGCCTCCCTAAGTGCTGGGATTACAGGCTTGCGCTACCGTGCCCAGCTGAAAGACACTGTTTTTAAAATTGAGCCACTCTGTGAGGTGACTGATATGCCAATTACATTGATTTAATCATTATAAATTGTGTACATATATTGAAACATCACACTGTGCTCCATAAATATGCACAAATACTATGTCAATTAAAAATAAAAATATTTTTAAGAATCCAGTTGCTCTATATAATTTTGTTCAGACACTAAACCATCTGTGACATCTTTAAGTTAGAAGCAAAAATCAAAACATCATGCCCCCATTTCAAGTTCATTTTAGAGAATGAAATCTTTAGGAATAAAATTTTCCAGAATAAAGGCACATACTATTATTGACCATGGACTTTTCAATATTATAAGACAGCAATTAGAAATAAGGAAGATACCAGGCAAGCAGCTATGAAAGAATTACCCATTTTGACCACTGAGAAAACAGCTTCTCTTGCCTAACTTTTCAAGAGATGATGGACTGCCACAAAACCAGGAGGCTCTTTTAAGTCTAATTCTGGGAAGGAGCACTTACATGGCAACTAAAGAGATCAGTATTGAAAAGCTGTTATAAATATTTTTTCAAACCCTTGTGTATTGCTGGTGGGAATGCACAGTATGGTAGTTCCTCAAAAAAATGAAAAATAGAATTACCATGTGATCCAGCAATTCCATTTTTGGGTTTATATCCAAAAGAATTGAAAGTAGGGTCAGAAAGTGATATTTGCACACCCATGTTCACAGCAGCATTATTCAAAATAATCAAAAGATGGAAGCAACATGAGTGTCCAACAAGAAAATAAATAAACAAAATGTGGTATTCATACATAACAGAATATTGCTCAGACTTAAAAAGGAAGAAATCTTGACATAATAACATGGATTAACTTTCATTATGCTAAGAGAAATAAACCAGTCACCAAAGGACAAATACTGTATGATTCCCCTTATATGAGGTACCTAGAGTGGTCAAAGTCGTAAAGACAGAAGTAGAATGGTGATTGCCAGGGGCTGAGAGAAGAGAGAAATAAAAAAGTTATTGTTTAGTGAATGCAGAGCTTCAGTTTTGCAAGATGAAGAAATTTGTGCGAATATATGATAATGATGGATTCAAAACAATGGACTTAATGCCAATGAGTTGCATACTTAAAAATGCTTAAAATGATACATTTTATGTAAACTTAAAAAATTAGAAAATATTTATTTTCCAAGTAAAAATTTAGCAATAGTTGATTAAAATTATTTTTTGTCCAATTTTCAGGGAAAAATCTTTTCTATCATACTTTAAAACTTTGTACAATCTATGGCTTATCTGTTCCCTAATATAAATAGAAGGCAAATAAATGAATGGGCAGCGTATAAGCATCAATGAAATACTTTGAGTTTCACTAGCCATACTCTACTTGACAGCTTTGTGAACATACAAACTCTCATGGCTATGATTTTAATATTCCAGGCATTCAAAAAATTCATTTTATTGTGATTTGAAAATAAAAACAGTCCTTAAAACAAACCAACCAACCACAATTACGCAGTGACATTTTACCCATAGTGTGACAATCCAGGAAATCTATTTTTATGGCTCTCAGCTATGTAAAAGGTTATAAGAACAAGTTTAATTTTAATAAGAGAAAAATTACTTTATAATTAGGGCTGCCCTATTGGGAATAAGGACTCAGAACTAGAGTTGTAACAGCATTTCCCATCTTTATGGTAATTTAAAATGTACAAAGTAATTTCAAATACATGATTTCATTTGAACCTCATGTGTATCCCATTAAAGGTAGGTTTTAATATCAGCAATTTTAAGAATAAGAATACAGTAGAAGTGATTTGACCCAAATCAGCTAGCTACTAAGAGGCCAGAGCCCAAGTCTTATAAGTTCGAATCCATTTTATATTTCCCTAAACCTTAAATTTAGCTTTCTAGTCGAAGGTTTATTGATCTGTGAGGCATCCCGAGGACGAAGAAATGCCCACAGCTTGGGGAGCAAGGACAGTGGAAAGGCAGGTGCAGCCCGCACAGCGAGAATAGCACTACAGCCTCACGGCCTCACTTCCTCAACCACAAAGTATGTTGCTTGGCATGTCTACCACCTACTACTCAGGAGTATCTGTGCAAATCAAAGGAAATTAAGTATAAAAACATTTTAAAAGCAAAGTCACTTGAAAGGCATGACTTCCAGCATACTAAGATTCTATGATTATAAAGACAGTTGAATGTGGAAGATGAGTATGTATGCAAAACAAACAAACCAAACACGACTGGCGTCCAAAGTGGGCTGGAGGTATGACAAACTGATTTTGTTTGTTTATTTTTTTAAAAAATTGTTGGTGGGAAAACAAATTTGCATTTTGCCCGGGTCCCAAAGAGATACTGATCTGAGTTCAAGATGCTAAAGGAAGATGTAAGAGCCTTAAGGAAGAAGCTATAACTGAGTGTGCTAGAGGCTAAATATTAAATTAAATGCATAATCAAAAGCACAGTGGTATACTTAGCCCAATTCTGGAAGGCACCAAGGAAGGATGGGACTGAAGGATCTGCTGAGCCTGGACACTTCCATCACCAGCCCAAGGTTTGGCAGGTTCCGGACATTGGAGGCTGTCTTCCTTTGTTCACTTTCTAAAAGGAGGTGGGAGGTCTAGCTGTGGGTTGATACAGACACCGATGGAAGGCTATGGAGCTAGTAGTCTGGTTGTCTGGGTGATGGGGACAGATATGGAGGGTTAAGGGGTGCCAAAAGGTTTCCAGCCTCAGGTTTCATTTCATTCATCCATCTGATCTACAAATATTCAGAGTGCCGACCCTCCCAGGCAGGGTTCTTGGTACTGGTGATACAGTAGCATATAAAACGTACAATATCCACCCGCCTGAGGATGCCAGCATTCTGATGAGGAAAGACAGATGATCAACAAGGTTAATCCAGACAATGTCCTGGTATGTGCTATGAAGAAAAAAGCCAAGAGGCATAACTGAGAGTTCTCCTTGGGCCATTAAAGGCCAAAGGACACTCAGGAATAGAGCTTTTCAGGCAGAGTACCAGCAAGCACAAAGGCCCTGAGGTGGGAACAAGCTTATCTTGTTGAAGGAAAAACAAGACTCAGGGGAAGAGTGCTATGAGCTGAGGTTAGAGGGGGAGCCAAGGGCCATGACGTCAGTTAAGGCCTTGTAGGTCACAGTAAGAAGTCTGGATTTTATACTCAGTGACATGAGAATTCACTGGAGAACAAAGAAGCTATATGTTTAACTAAAGTTTTCATCAGATGAGTCTCATCTGACAGACTGGAAAACAAAGAGGACACTTGGAATTCTCTGTTAAAATGTCCCATTTTTAATAGTTTTTTTTTTTTCTTCTTTTTTTGAGATGGAATCTCACTAAATCACCCAAGCAGGCCTCAAATCTGCAATCTTCCTGCCTCAGCCCCTGAAAGTAGCTGGGATTACAAGTCTGTGCCACAGTGCCCAGCATTTTTTTCTTTTCTTGGTATTGAGATTGAATCTGGATGTACTCTACCATTGAGCTATACCCCATAGCCCTTTTCATTTATTTATTTATTTATTTTAATTTTGAGACAGAGTCTTGCTAAATTGTCAAGGATGGTCTCCAACTTGTGAGCCTCCTGCCTCAGCCTCTAGAGTTACTGGATTACAGGCCACTGCACCCAGTCATGCCCAGTTTTTCACAGATTTTCCATTAAAATCCAAGAGGGGTTCAAAAGTGTATTAAAGCCATTTTGTATTAAAATGTGTATACCACTAGTTCTTATTTTAAATCTTATTATTTTGGTGGGGTTCTTTTTTTGTCTTTCTTGGAACTAGGGGTAGAATCCAGGGCTTTGCGAATGTGAGGCAGACGCTTTGCCACGGAGCTACATCACAGCCCAACCACTAGTAATTTTGCAGGAATCCTCTAGAATGAGAAAAGTATAGAGGGTCAGGAAACAGGAACAAAAACAAAAAGGAGGGCAGAATGGCAGTCAGCTGGCTCTGGTGTCCCCAGACTCATCTCTACAACCTGGAGGCAATGTCCTGAGCCCTAGGCATATGTGCCCCTGGTTCCCCAATCCTGACCCAAAAGACTCCTGTGACAGCTACAGAGGACAGTTACTTGCTCCAGGGCCCTTATCTTCTATGCTGGGCAAAGAGATCCTCTTTCTAACTCCTGTAGCCCATGGGCTATCTGGGCAACAGCAAACCAAGAAACTGAAAGTATGTCAAAGGGACAATAACACCTTTCCCTTGTCTGATCCCAGGACTGGCAGAGCAGGGAGAAGAGAGGCCCAGGGGCCCAAGCTTGACTTTGTGGTCCACATCTTTCCAACCTTCTGCACAAAATTGTCCAGGTATTGCCAGACATACGTGAAATGTGGGAAAAAGGGGGGGGGGCTGCATTTGATTCTTTTCTTTCTTTTTCCTTAACCAACATCTACTGAATCATTCCTTGGTGATTTTAAATATATTTGGGCTATATCCAGGTGCAGCAAGCAATAAAGTTACACAAAACTACTACTATCAAGGCAAGTATTTGCTTCCCTTAGAAGGATCAACAAATTGCCTAAAGAAATAAGAGCTGTCTCTGTACCCTTGCTATAGTTTATCTTTGTTAAGTAGAGGGTAGGAATATCACAATCACTTCTAATCTTGAGGCAACCATTTGAACACCTTTAACATTTGGGGAGAGAAGAAAAACTAAACCAATCCCTCTATCAGTTCAAGGTTAAGACTCAGAAGTGTTAAGAATAGGAAAAAAGGAAAAACAAAGCAAAATGACTGCCAGCTGCTTCCAAGGAGTTGAAGTTATTTATTTTTTCATAAAGGCAAACTTCTCTTCATCACAGCTCCCATTTCAACCCTCCCTCCCCGCTGCTAAAACAAAAAAAAGCAGGGAGGGTAGAAGGAGGGAATTTCTGGCATTCATAAACTCCAAATGGAAAACATTCAATTACTATTGCAAAAAGTAGTTTCAATCAGAACACACTAACCATTTTTTATTTTTTAGACTGTTTACTTAAAAATCAGTAACATGAAAAACTGAAAGGAATATTTGAATTCCTGAAGTTCAACTTCCTTCAGTGATGAAGGGTCTGGCTCAGAGGTTTTCAGGTAGTGGTAGAGTTTGGAAGGGAACCTACCTCTCCTGACTCGTGTTCCCTATCAATTCTTATTATGTATTTTTATAATATAAAGTAAAAGAATATTACAGAAAATAGAAACTGGATAAGAAGTCACCCACAATCCCATCATCACAGTATAATCACTATTTATATGTTTCTTTATCACATGCTTTACAGGTCCCACCACCACATTTTTCTAAGCATATTCTTTCTGACACACAGGCCTCTCAAATTACCATAAACACAACAGAGGATAAAAACAGAAGACTGGCATGAGATGGGATCCAATTTGGTATAACATGAATTGATTTGATTATCTTTGGCTAAGGGCTAGTGCCCTCCAAGATAAGTCTGTCCCTCTTGCTGAGACATAGTAAAAATATATAATATCACTCTACTATTAGAGCTTGGAATTCAGACCCTTTCCATGGAGTGTTTAAAATATAATTCTGCAGAGGTCCTAGGACATAAGAATAAAGTACTTAACCTTAGATCAGTTCTATTCACTCACCTGGTGCATCAGGTACCTGAAGAGGAATGAAAGGATCAGAAACACTTAGAAGTGGGACACCAGAATCCACCGTTTGCCCACCCTTCCTTTTCTCAGCTGGTGTTGGTTGGAGTGAAAAGAGGTCAGAGAGAAAGAAAGAAAAGCAGACAACAGCAAGTAAGTTAAGATGAATTAACAATCTATTAACCCAACAGTTCAAATTATAGAGTAAATCTAAAAGAAATTTTTTTTTTAAATGGTACTAGGGATTGAACCCAGGGGTACTCTACCCCTTTTATGTTTTATTTTGAGACAAGGTCTCACTAAATTGCAGAGGGTGGCCTTGAACTTGTAATCCTTCTGCCTCGGCCTCCCTATTAGCTGGGATTATAGATGTGCACTATGGAGTAAATCTAAATCATTTAGGGTTAACAGAAAAATATCTATGGGATAAATGTTGTGTTTGTTTATGTTTATGAGATGCAGTAACTGCTCAAACCAGGACATTCATATGCCTGAGCTTCTACGTCTTTCTTGAATACGATAGCCTATAAAGATCTCTTTCAGAATTCCTATGGGATTATTGTCCATATCATACATTTTGGCAGGCAGATACTAGCACATGTGTATAACTGCTTCCTATGTACCTATCACTTCCTGGAGGCCCCTTGGGAACTAAGTCTTATTGTATCACCATAATATCTAATAAAGTGCTAGGCAGACACACAGGAAGAGGCAGAAATAGAGTTCCTGCCTACTACAGAGTTAGATAAGCCCTGACCCTTGAACCATACCTACCATACCACTGGCATTCATTCTATATTTGGCAAATTACAGATTTCCAGAAATCTATATACCCTAAGGAATATCAGAGGTTAAAGAGATTTTAGAATTTTCTAGCACAATTTTCTTATTTTCCAGAAAAGAAAATGAAGCCCCAATTTAGGAGACAAGTCAGAAATCCACTAGCAGAGCAGAACTCAGGTCTCTTGATTTTTTATATTACACTTCAGTATTCAGCTTATTCATTAGTCGTAATTTCTTTTGCTTTGGATAAAGTATATTTAAAAAATTTTTTTTAATTTAAAATAATTAAAGAATCAGGGCTGGGGCTGTAGCTCAGTGGTAGAGCGCTTGCCTAGCATGCGGGAGTCACTGGGTTCAATCCTCAGCACCACATAAAAATAAATGAATAAAATAAAGATATTATGTCCATCTACAACTAAAAAAATATTTTAAAAAATAAAAATAAAAAAATAATTAAAGAATCAAAGGAAGTTGCTGTAGGTAGAGCCCTGTGAACCCTGCACTCAGCTTCCCCCAACGGAGACACCTTATATAACTGTAGGACAGCATCACTGACAATGTGCAATGCTGTTGCCTAGATTATTTTGTTTTCACCAGTTTAGATCTGGAATGTTTCCCAGAGGACCCTGTGTTAAAGGTTTGTTCCCTGGTTTGGCACTACTGGAAGATAGTGGAAACTTTGAGAGGTGGGGCTCACTAGGAAGTTTTAGGTCTCGGGGTTGTGCCCTCAGAGAGGACTGTGGGACCCTAGTTTCTTATTCTTCCTCTCTTTGGTATCCTAGACATGAGGTGAATAGCTCTGCTCTACCACATGATCTCCACCGCAATGTGCTGCCTCATCACAGGCTCAAAAGCAATAGGAACACGTGACCATGAACCGAAACCTCCAACATTATAAGCCAAAATAAAACTTTTCCAAGGCTGGGGTTGTGGCTCAGTGGTGGAGTGCTTGCCTAGCATGTGTGAGGCACTGGGTTCAATCCTCAGCACTACATCAAAAAATGAATAAAGTTACTGTGTTCATCTACAACTGAAAAGAATATTTAAAAAAGCCTTTTCCTCTTTATCGGTTGATTAACTCATATATTTTGTTATAGTAATGGAAAGCTGAGCAACACATACCCATTTGTAAGCACAGTTCTCTCTCTTTTTTAACTTGTTGCCTGTGTGACCCACACCTCTGTGTCCATCACCATCATCATAGTCCTGCATATAGGAGGACCACATCATCCACAGCCCTCTGCTGAAGCTGGATGCCTCTGCTGTTTTTCCTCCACCCTGCCCCACCCATATCTCTGTCTTGTTTCAGCTCTCTCTCTGGACATTTCTATATTCCTCAATGCCCCCTGAATCCCCCGTTCTCAGCCTGTATGGTACTAGGTTGAATTTGGAAGTCTTGAGGCCCAGTTCCCTCTCTACTAAACTCTTTAGCCTGAGGCATTAGATGTGTGGCATTTGTCTTCACCTTTCTGAGTCTCGGTGTGCTGTCTGTGAAATGGGCTACAGAGGGTTCAAAGTTTGGGCATGTATGGGCATTACTGAAGGTATCTCTATGGGCATCTGGCTCTGATCTCCTTCTCTACTATCTCTGACTCTGGTATGAGGACAGTCCCCTGGGGTCTATGGGCAGCTATGAAGAAACAGGTTAGTTTCTTGCTCTCACTCTCTCTAACCCCTAATTCCGTGCTTCTCCTAATCAGCAGGCTGGCTTGGCTTCTTTCTCCCCAGCCACATACCCCTGAGTATCACTACCTGGTACCCTAGGCTTTGCTCTACCCTCCCCAGCATCCTGTGTCCTTTGGACAGGTTCCACTGCTGGCAAGCACCTCTGCCATCCCCAATGCTGCCTCATCTGTTTGAGATGCACAACAGCATGAAAGGCAAAGGTGAGATCACTGGATGAACCACAAATTCTCCCAGTCCTTGGAACCTGGTTCCCTCACACCATGAGTTTCAAGACAGATGGTGCCTACCCTTATCCAAGAGGCCACAGAAATGCAGGAACTCAGTGTTCTAAGCACAGACATGGAGGAAGAGGCAGCCCATGTTCACATCCTCCACCCCAGTTCACCTATATTTGCAGGAAGTATCAGCAATAGAGAAAGACCATACGGATGCCCAGATGTGGCAGAGGGAAAGGAAGGTGCAGTGTTATACTCCCAGTGGGCAGCCTGGTGGCCTCAGCCAGTGAAAGGGAGGCAAAGATGCAGGGGCCCCAGGACACTCTTTGAGGGTACCTGCTGGCTCTCCCACTCACCTCCACAGCCATGTCCTACCCAAGAACCAGTCATCCTCAGTATACCAGCAGCTGCTACCATACCCAGCTCAGTGACTGACATACTAATTATGGACTGTGAGTGCCTGTCCACTCCCACTTAAGGCCTGACCCAGGTGGGAAGCTCATTTCTGACCTCTTCAGACATCTTACTCACCATGCTCTTAACCTCCCTCCCTCAGATTTGAAATTCCCATTTTCTAACCCTCACCCTTTCCTTGGTATTCAACATTTGCTAGGATCCCAACCGAGTATCTTCTAAACTCATCTAGGACCCTCAATCTCCCCCGTGCACCTTCAACTTCCCTCACTGTGGCCCCCAACTTCCTTCAAATTCTACTGCCCAATCTCTGAACCACCTCTTCCCTGGACCCCAAATTCCCTCTGGCAGCATTACTGCACTCCCTCTAACCCGTGTGTACAGTCCTTTGCTATCGGGCTCCATGCATGGGTTAGTATGAGTACCACCACAAAACAGTAGCTCAAATAGCTCATTCTATTCTTTTCCAGAGCCACTTACTTCCGACTCCTAGTGCTATCCTCTGCAAACAGCTAATCTGTTCTCAATTGCTATAACTGAATTATTAAGGTGGATTTTAAACTGTTTCTTTAAAAGCAGGAGGAGAAAGAGAAGGTTAAAAAATCACAGTTCTTAAGTCTCTGAAATATTTTAACATGAGGCACAATGAAACATTTCAAAGAAAAAAGCAAATTACAAAACTGAAAATATAGTTTTTTTTAAAAAAAAGTAAAAATAAAACTCTTGATATAAATACAATGAAAAGTTAGCAAATGCTTTTCTCTTGGAGTGGGATTATGAGGGGTTTTGTTTTGTTTTGGTACCAGGGATTAAACCCAGAGGCACTTAACCACTGAGCTACATCCCCAGCCCTATTTTATTTTGAGATAGTCTCATTAAGTTGCTAAGGGCCTCACTAAGTAGCTGAGGCTGGCTTTGAACTTTTGATCCTCCTGCCTTAGCCTCTGAACC
Source organism: Geosciurus inauris (assembly GCA_004024805.1). NCBI lineage: Eukaryota > Metazoa > Chordata > Mammalia > Rodentia > Sciuridae > Geosciurus > Geosciurus inauris. The sequence goes on along the minus strand of PVHX01018385.1, from coordinate 21,183 downwards.
ACTGGGCTTACAGGCATGTGCCACCATACCTGGCTTGAGGGCTTTGTTTGTCTTGTTGTTTTGTGGACTGAACCCAGAGCCTCACACATGCTAAGCAAGTACTCTATCACTCCATGATGTTCCCAGCTCCATGAGTTTGTTTATTTGTTTGTTTTCACTCATATGAGTTCTTTTTACTTGTTTCTCTGGGCTTTTATCCATTTCTTCAAATTTTACCAATGAACGTTTATCAATAGGCAAATGTTTAATATAAAGCCACACAATATCAAGTTTTAAACGTTTGCACATTTCTCCTCTAACACAGTTTATCAATATTTTTGTAATTTTACCATGAAAATGTTTAAAATATCACTGTGCCACAGTCCCTAACCCATTATCAAATTTTGGGCACAGTTTCTCCTCTGACCTACTGGAAGGTTTAAAATCAATAACAAACCAGGCACAGTGGGATATGCCTGTAATTCCAACACTTTGGGAGGCTGAGACAGGAGAATCACAAGTTCAAAGCCAGCCTCAGCAACAGTGAGGCACTAAGCAACTCAGTGAGACCCTGTCTCTACAGAAAAACACAAAATAGGGCTGGGGATGTGGCTCAGTGGTCAAGTACCCCTGAGTTCAATTCCGGGTACCAAAAAAAAAAATACATATATGTGTGTGTGTGTGTGTGTGTGTGTGTGTGTGTGTATCAATAATGGTTTTAGCTCATTTAGAACATTTATAGAAAATGGTACCAGGGCTGGAGTTGTGGCTCAGTGGTAGAGCACTTGCCTGGCACATGTAAGGCATGGGGTTCGATCCTCAGCACCACATAAAAATAAATAAAAATTTAAAAACAAAGGTATTGTGTACTTCTACAACTAAAAAAAAATTTTTAAAAAGGAAGAAAATGGTGTCATTCTATGCAAAAGAGGAAAGAAGAATTTATGGATACTTGAGTTTTATTTCATTTTTTTAAAATGAAGGTGTTACAGGAAAAAGTTCACGCTCACCAACAAGAAAAAAAAGACAATGCCAATGTTTATAGAAAAATGAGGATAAAATGTGGATCAAATGAGGAAAAGCTTGATACCACTGATTCTGAGATGTGATTGCCCAGGTATACATCTCTGTCATTCTCTGGCTATGACTTTGTACAAGTGGTCCACTGTGAAGGATCACCTAAGATAATGCACTAACAAGCATTTACCCAGTCTCTTGACATATACCACATGCTCAATACATATTTGCTATTATTACTGTTATAACTTTACTCCAATATGTGCTTGTGACTAAGCCTCCACGTCCCTTAAAGAAACATACTGCCATTTGAGGCTTTCAAAGTACATATAAAGGTGGATGGGATGGGGGACAAAAACAAAAACAAAATAGTTTCTGTAAGAGAATAGCGCACATAAACAATGAAACATAGCCAAGTGTGTGAACTGAGAATTAGGTATTAAAATTGGGGGTGGTAAGCTTGTGGTAGGTGGAAAATAATTAAAGGAACTCTGAAGTTAACATTGGTGAATCTAAGCTCCTATTGCTTTGGCAAAAAGCCTCCATTTTGCCTGGTTCTCAATCATTTAGCTAATTTATACTAAGCCAAATATTGTACAAAATGCTAAGATGCTGTAGCAAAAACATTCTGAGAGCTTATCTACAATCCATCTTCCAGGAAAACTCTACCCCACTAAGAAACATGGTGGGTGTAATCCTGATGTTCTACAAGCACAATGGTTAATGCTTTACACATTTGGTCAACCAATGTGGCACACAAATGTCAGGCACCATGAACTGGTCTTTTGAATTTTTTTATTGTTGTTAGTACTGGCGATTGAACCTAGCTGTGCTGTACCACTGAGCTGTGTCTTCAGCCCTCTTTTTGTTGTTGTTTCCAGACTGGGTTTCACTAATTTGCCTAAGCTGGTCTTAAATTTGCAATCCTCCTGCCTCAGTCTCCCAAGTAGCTGAGATGATAGGTGGGTGTCACCATAAACACCTTTCTTATTCCTTAAGTTTTTTTTTAAAGTTCAAGGCTAGCATGGGAAACTTAGGGGAAACCTTGTCTTAAAGTAGAGAGGGCTGGGGATGTAGCTCAGTGGTAAAGTGGCAAAGCACTTGCCCTACCCTATAATGCAGGAGGCCCTGCAGTTCAATCCCCAACGCCACACACACACACACACAAAAGATAGAAATGGTAGGTTTTTATAAATATAAAATTTGTCTTTAAAAAGATAATAAAATACCCTGTCTCTACATAAAACACAAAATAGGGCTGGGGATTGGCTCAGTGGTCGAGTACCCCTGAGTTCAATCTCCAATACCAAAAAAAAAAAAAAAAAAAAAAAAAAAAAAAAAAAAAAAAAAAAAAAAAAAGATAATAAAATAGCAAAATTTTACTTAGTTACCAAGAAAACCATAATCCATACAATTAAAAATTAGTGTACAGAGAAAATACTATGAGAGACTGACACATAATGTTCTATTTTAATTTTAAAATCTTAAAATTGCAGATGATTTAAAAATAAGATAATTGCTAAATCTGCCTAATTAAGAGGTATAAAACCTGAGAGAAGAGGCTCTGGAGCCTCAGGTTCATATTCTAACTCTGTCACTTGCCAGCAGGTAACCCTGGAAAAGACTCTTTGCCTCAGTTTCCTCAGCTATAACAAAGTGGGGCTAAAATACCAACTTCAAAAGGTTGTCAAGAGGGTTAGACAAGATCATACAAAGTACACATGACAAACTGGGAAAATGTTTACATTATGACATAAGAAGAGCTCCTATAAATTAATAAAGAAAAAAAAAAGAGCCCAGAACATCAAAAAAGCAAAGGACATGAACAATATAAATCCCCAAACAAATAAAAATGTCCAGAAAACAATGTCCTTTGTCTCTGGGCTGGGTGGGGGCAGGGCAAAAGTGGTTCTCATTCAATGTTGATCAAAAGAAAATTTGTATAGCTTTCTTGGAGGGCACTTTGGAAATATGTATCAAAAGCCCTAAAATACAGTATCTTTTAATTAACATATAACCTCTTAGAAATTATTTAAGAAATTGTATAAGATATAAACAAAAATTTAGTTTCAAGAATGTTTATATGATAAAAAATTGGTAACAATCAAAATATTCAGAAAAGGGGATGTTTCATAAATGTTACTATTCTTCCATTAAAAAGTTATATATTAATATTTATTAACATGGAAAACTACATATTTCCATAGGTCATTTACAAAGTGGGCCACAGTCAACCAGTAGTAACCTACAGCAGACTGCATAGACCGTACTGGTTACAATACAGTTAAAACACACCCTAAGTGACTCTTGGTTAAGAAGAAACTAAAACTTCAACTTAAGCAAGTCCAGAAAACCACGAGAATAAGAGCATTACACATCAAAAACTATGGAATGGCTGCAGATGTTCTAACCAGAAATAAATTTATGAGGTTAAAAAACCAAGCATATCAAATTCTATATCCTACAAAGAATATAATCAAGCATAAGCTCCTGCCCATTACTAAACCATTTAAAATAATAAAACACTGAAATAAAAATAATGCTTAAAAAAAAAGATAGGTAGTTACATAACATCAGGATCTATTCATATAAAGGAATTCAATGTATATATTTTAAAAATGACATTTTAGGAGCTTCTTTAATGATGAGAGGGAAATGTGTCAGACTGATTAAGTGAAAAAAAAATCAGGTTTTAAAACATGACTGTAAAAATGTTCAACAGAGTCTCATATGGGCCTAAAACAGTACAACATGTGATCACGTGTATTTTGGTGAGAGCGATCTACTTTTCATTAGATTCACAAAGATATCTCTGATCATAAACAAGTTAAATGCCTAACAGACATCAAAATGGTGTCTCTGTGCTACTTCTTAGTGGCAAGATCTGAGGGACTTTTAACTTTTTCTCTATAAATTGCTAATTTTATATAATAAATATAAATAATTTCTATAATAAAGAAGAAAATAAATTACTGCTTTTATAATTTTTCAGAAATCTTATTTAAAAAATACCACCTTATCCCCCAAAGCACAAATATACAAAGCTTAGTAGAGTCTCAGGTTCAGATAAATCATTTAATTCTTTTTTTTTTTTTTTTAATATTTATTTTTTAGTTGTAGGTGGACAGAATATCTTTATTATATTTTTTTTTATGTGGTGCTGAGGATTGAACTCAGTGCCTCCCGCGTGCTAGGCCAGCACGTTACCACTGCGCCATAACCCCAGGCCCTAAATCATCTAATTCTTAGGATTCTTCAATTCACCCCAAAGAACCTAAGCAATGACAAAAGATTACTAGAGTGCTGTTCCTGAAATTTAAAATATTGTTTAAGAAATGTCCTGAACTAGAGTCAGCAAGTCTGGCAATATCACTGGCAGGTCACTGTGTCACTTTAATTCAATTCAAAGTGATTCTAAATCTTTCTCTATCCCTTTTCAATTGGACCAATTTTGAATGAAGGAAAACATGAGTTACTGCCAGGAGCTTGGGTTCAGGTGCATTCAATAGCTATCTGTGGAGAGAACAACAATGTCAAGGTGACAATAGTGAGCCTCTTGTCTCAGGCAAGTGTCACACTCACCAGTTCCAGCAGAAAATGAGGAAGCAGCAAAAGCATCACCTTGGGTCGACTGGAAACCTGGGATCAAACTCTCTGCTGAGCCACCAACCTTTTCAGGATGTTTGCCTGGAGGTACAAAATACCATTAGGTTCATTCTAGCAGAATCCTGTGATGCATCTACCATGGTGAAGGTGAAGGGCATCCTCTGACTGCCTTGCAGACTCCTCTTACTGCATTATTACAACATCATGGCTATTCACAGATTCTTGTCTAGTCATTACAATAACTGAGAAAAGGAAGGAAACTATTAAGAATCAAAAAGAGCACATCAGTTTTGTAAGATGAAAAGAATTCTAGAGATTGGTTATACAACAGTGTGAACTGTACACTTAAAATGGTTATTATGGTAAATATTATGTTTTGTGTATTTTACCACAATTAAGTATTTCTTTTTTCAATTTTTAATTTAAAAAAAAAATTTTGACAGGGTTTCATTACGTTGCCAAGACTGGTCTGGAACTTGTGATCCTCCTGGCTCAGTCTCTTGAGTTGCTGGGATTACAGGTGTGCAGCACCAAGCCTGGTCACAATTAAGTTTTTTAAAGTAAATAAAGAAAAAGAATTTTAAAAAGAGGGCACAGAGTTAAAAGCCCTAAAGCTCAATCTCATTCCTCAAAGCAGAATGCCTCCAGTCTTCACTGGGAATCTACTAACAACTTGGTTGTAAGGATCTGTGTTGAGGATCAGTTTTCCATGTTGAAAGCATTTTAGGAAGTAAGAAGTGGTGGACTTGGTAGTAGTGAGATGCTAGGGAGGACAGGTAGTATTATGTGAACAGCAAGGAGATAGAAAATCACTAAAAATAGGAGAATTTAAAAAAAAATTCTTGGGGTTGGTTACACACAAAAATATTAGTTTCAACAGTTCACTAAGATACTTATGTTTATAGTCCAGAACAACAATTGGCACAGATAACAATGAAAGTGAGTTGCCAAAGAAAAGTTAAACCCTATGTTCCATCTTCTGTTTATAAAGGCAGGAAAATAATATGGAGTATAAGAAGACTGCTACAAAATAATAGTTAAAGCTAAAATGTTTGGTCAACAGGTTATATCCTCTTGGTTCTGATTATACCTTTACCTATGCTCTTGTGTACACTGAAGGCACTCTTTTCCAACTGCATATTAGAAAATTTCTCCAGGTGTACCTATTATTCCAAAGTGTGTGTGTGTGTGTGTGTCCCCATCCTGCCTTCCAAATTATAATATGAGTCTTCTGGACAGAACTGTATCTTTTTAAAAAATGAAATCTCCTTTCTGTGTTCAGTTGACAATAATATAGAAGACTGAAAACAGTGAGAGATTCAGTGTCCATGAGAAGGCAAAGTTCACGTGACATGGACAACCAGTCACTACTTTCTGGGACAATATACCCACCTATAAGGAAGGCACCATCATAGCCCCCAAGGAGTGAACTTGTTTGACACTCTTATCCAGATCTATGCCACTGAATTGTTCCCAAGTTCCTTCCTTAATGCTCACATTGTCCTTGCTGCCACCCACCATAGGTCAGGATTTTCTGAAAATACTTCAATGTTCTGGTAAAAATAAGAGTTGATTTATATGCATACCTAGAAATCAAGCCTTTGAAGGACAGGCCCAAGCCAATATTTTCATAAGCACATCCCTCTAGAGCTAAGATTCATTCCAACTCTTGCTTATTTCTCAGTACAGAGAATTTATAGGCAAGAATCACCAAAAAAAAAAAAAAAAAAAAAAAAGGCATGGCTTCCTTACCTTCCCCAAGCTTGGCAAAGTCCTTGTTTAGCAATTCCTCAGCTGTAAGTTTGGAGAAATTGTCATCATCAAAGGGATTCCATGTAGAACCTTCTGAAGGATTATAGACATTTTGTTGGGAGGTCCGAGGAGATCCTGATGGAGTGGTGGTTGCAGACCTAGGTAGGTTCCCACCCCCACGAGATAAAAAGACATATAAAAGTTGAACCAAACAAAAAGGGCCAAACTACTCTTTCTTTGTTTTGGGATAAAATTCTTTTCAGAGGCAGCAATCATTTGCTGGTGTTTTCCTAAAGGGGCTTTCTACAAAGTTTCCGCAGATATTCTTTACACTCAGTGAAATGAATATCTCCTCTTCTTCATGACTCACTCTATCCCACCACTTCCTTTATCTCTTGTTTGGTTTTTCAGTCTTGTCTGCAAGGCCTTTCAGTTCAGGATCCCAAAGGAACCTGTTGTTAGGCTTGTACATCCTGTGGAGACCAATACAACATCTCCCCCAACCAACTCTTGGAGGGTCTGAGACTGAAGCCTTTGTAGGCTGCCTCCACCTTCTAGGATCTAGCAGGCATGGCATTAAGAGTTGCCATCACAAAGATAAATGGAGATAGTTACCATCATTTTGTGTGTCTAGGTATCATTACCTAGTTTTCTCTTAAAGTCTCTCTTGACTTCATTCAAGATTTTTAACTTTAGAGTGCACAGTTCCAAGAAATATGAGGGTCTGAAACTGCATTCACTTGATAAACACTCATCAAACTCTACTTTATGTCAGGCACAGAGCCAGTCACTAGTTTACAAAGGTTTACTAAGGCATGATCCTCATCTTGGAGAACTGGCAGGCAGATCAGCCAGATACACAAATAATTAATAATAAAACAATGTGATACATACTCAATAAAGGCCCAGACAGAATGATATATCAGAGGAAAGGTCAAAGAAAAGGCAACCCCTGACATCGATCTTGATGAAAAAAAAAATAGCATTTCTTAGGGGAGGAGAAGAGCAGCAGTTCCAGGAGAGGGCTTGGGATGAGCCAAGGGCTCATGAAGGTGGACAGTGGCAAGTCCACCCATGTTTACAGCATGCATTTGTGGGGTAACCAGTGAGCTCAGATATCATCCCATGGGCAATGAAGACTAATGAAAGACTTTCAGCATGGAGAGACCTAGTCAGATTGAGAGTTTAAATAACTCTTTGTACAGAATATAACAAATAAGAGAATGGAGAACAGTGGGCCATATAGGAAATTAAAAAAAAAATTTTTTTAGTTGTAGATGGACACTATACCTTTATTTTATTTATTTTTATGTGGTGCTGAGGATTGAATCCAGTGCCTCACACGTGCTAGGCAAGTGCTCTGCCACTGAACCACAACCCCAGCCCCCAGGAAATTGTTTCTTATGATCAGTACAGTATATGCACTATAAACAAATTTCCTTTCTTCCTAAATACAGACACACACTGCTATATATACATCTATACACGCCCATGTACTTATGATAAAGCATCACACAAAACACCCAGGGCAGGCTTTGCCCGCAAGGTGAGAAGAACAAAGGGGAAACACCACATACTTGGATTTATTGAGACTGGCCTCAGCTGCAGCTGCCTGGAGCAGCTGGGTGGATTTGCTGGCAGGGACCCCAAACACTGCACTGTGGGTGACATCACTGAGAATCCGCCTGTGCCCAGCTCGTTGGGTTTTGGGGGATGATGGAGGAGTGAGAGATCCAAGTTTCTGCCCCTGGATGGTAGGAGGTGGGGTTGTTTGAACCTTTGGCTGTTGTCTTACTGGGGCTTGAAGCTGTTAGAGAGAGATGGAAATATTTCTTTAATATTTTTTAAAGGAGGATGAAAAGGAAAAGGAAAAAAATAAACAGATAAGTATAACAATAGCAACAAAAATGCCACAAGAGAGCTTACATAGGACTCAAATGGTTAAGTTCACCAGTAACATCCAGAAAGGAAAAAAAAAAAGAAAACAAGCTTCAACAATCTGAGCTGCAACTTTTAAGACTGATTCTAATATAATAATTGAATTTTTACATAAATCCAACATATTACCCATCAATAATATACAAGGTAACCAAATGTAATTCTGCCCACAGTGGAAGATCACAGAAAATATTCCTAGCTCTAAAGGTCTAGAATCTTCAAGGACCTCTCTCTGCTTCTGGGGTCACACAGCAATTTGTTCAGAATGCTTTCAAAGGGCAGTCAATAGATACCACCTTCTACCACAGTTAGAAGTCAAAGACAACACACATCCAGCTAAAATGTATTTATGCTGAATTATTTCTGCTAAGCAGTCCCTAAGACTCTGTCATAGCTGAGGCTACCAGACAGGAGTGAGTCAGATGGAATTCTACTGTGATTGAAACATGGTAGTGCTTTTACTGTGCTGTTATTAAGGCTCTTCATTTCATTGACGAGATGAGTCTACAAGTTCCTGTTTCTGTGGCAACATCTGAGAAAACGTACAGCATTGATTTAGTGGGAGTTCCTTGCTCTAATCTCTAGTTTAGAAATGACATCGAAGAAACATCAGAAAATATAATAAGGAAGAAAAACACCCTTCTTGATGATGACTCAGCTAACAACATACAGACTCTTGAGATGTGGACCATTTTTAGGAGGGCCAAACTGCTACTAAAGAACAATAAACAAGGGGAACATCCCAGTGGTCCTTCAGCACATGTCATTTATATCAAGGAAAATAAACAAAACTAGGTTAAGAAACTCACCTAATTCATTTCCTTAATTCTGTCAATCTGGAGATAAACAACTGAGGATATTAAATGGATTTAAGTATGCCTTCCCTGAAGTCCCTCCTCTCATATTAAAGCTGTCTCATATTGAAGCAGCTCAGCTCCCATGGTCCTATGTCTCCAGAGCCAGACTTTGAGAGCTCAGGGAAACCAGAGTATTCAGCTATTTGGTTCAGAATACTTATAGCACGGGATACTGACTGTCCTCATGTCATCCTCAGGACTTGGAACATTTCGTGAGGCAGACTATGTACTAGAGCCAGTGTACCAACCACCTCACCAACAGGTGGAATGATACAACCACAGGGTTCTAGTATCAACTGAGCTAAGACAAGAAGAGTAGCACAGTTTCTGCTGAGGGAGAAGCAGAGTGCTCTTGAAGACCAGAGCTCCAACTCTCCTACTTTCTTTGGCGGTCCAGAGTTGCTTCTATACCAATGTTGAACAGCAGCATTGATAGGGGCTAGAGGGCTTCGAGGACAGATCTGGACTGGCCTATTTCATAAGACATTCATTACTCTGAAAAGGGTACTTCACTGTTAAGTCCCTTTTTTGGAGAACATCTTCCCCTCGTCTCACCTGTTCTCCGGGTGCAGCACACTTTAGAACGGATGCCCCTATTGGGAGGATGCCTTACCCTATTATGCAATTCTCTACAGGTCAAACATCTCTAATCTGAAGATTTAAAGCCCCAAATTCTTCAAAATTTGAAACTTTTTGAGCACAACATGATGCCACACATGAAAACTTCCATACCTGACTTCACATGACAGGTCTCAGTCAAAACACAGATGCACTAAAAATATGGTACCTCAGGCTATGTGTATAAGTGCATATGAAACATAAATTATTTTCTTGTTAAGTCTTGGCACCCATCCCCAAGATATCTCATTATATATGCAAATATTCCAAAATCTGAAGCATTTTTGTCCTGAGAATTTCAGATGAGGGATACTCGGCCTATAATACAAAGCAGCCCAGCCTATTTAGCTGTTCTTCACAATAATCCTGTCAGCCAGGTAGTTTTATATCCACTTTGAACCAATGAAAGTGAGTTGAAAAGGGTCTCAGAAAACAGATTCCAAAACTCTGACTTTACAGGAGAGGAAACCATGGCCCACTGAGGCTAAGTGCTCATTCAAGGGCACAAGGTGAACTGGAAGAAGAATCCATGCCTCCTGACCACTGCTCAGGACTCTTTTCTGCACCACGATGCCCTCTCATCCAAAGACAGAACTAGAAAGGGTATAGGAGAAACAGGCTGCAGAAGGGGACAAGGCAGACTCTGATATCTAACTTCTTGTATGCTTTTTAAAAAATAAAATATATAATTATAGAAGTGTAAGTGTACTAAGAAATGTAAGAATATAGAGAAGAGTGTTCCATTCCCATACTTTAATACAACTTTCCTTACCTTTGTTGTGCCTTAAATGTAAGTCAATTTGTCTCCTTTCCCTTCCCCTTTTCCTTGTCCCTTTCTCCCTCCAGCCCTCCCTCTTTCTTTCTTTCTTTTTTTTTTTGTAATATTTATTTTTTTAGTTGTAGGTGGACAGAATGTCTTTATTTTATTTTTTTATGTGGTGCTGAGGATCGAACCCAGTGCCTCACGTGTGCTAGGCGAGCACGCTACCACTGCGCCACAACCCCAGCCCCCCTCTTTCTTTCTTTCCTCAGTACTGGGGATTAAATCCAGGGACACTATACTGTTGAGCAACATCCTGAGCCCTTTCTATTTTAAGACAGGGTCTCATTAAGCTGCAGAGGCTGGCCTCCAACTTGTGCTCGTCCTGCTTCAGTCTCCTGAGTAGCTGGCATTTAAAGGCATGTGCCCTAAGTCTTTTTTTCAAGTATACACTTTTTCCAATTTTACAACTCTTTCAACATTACCTCATGAGCATTGTTTTCACATTGCTATACAGACTCTCACATTCTTATATGATTTTTAATGGCTGCACAGTTGGGTTCCTAAATGGTTTAGGTTGCTTCCATTGTTTGGGCTACTATTAATAAGACTGCAATGAACATTTAGGGCATATGGTCATTTTCCCTTTGCTGATTATTGCTCCCAGATGGCTGTGGGGTGTTCTTTACATTCACTCACATGCTTCTCTAAATAAGCCCTGCCATGAGTTAGTGAGGCAGGGTTGGGTCAAATCTGGGCAGCTCCATGGCTCCTAGTTAAAGTACAGTCAACCCAGTACTCCCTAAACCAACTATTACTGAACACTGTGCTCCAGTGTTTTTCCATCTGGGGAGCATTGAGAAGGTTTATAATTAATTCCCAATACAGCAGACGCTATCCAGGGAAAGCTGAGGGGACCTTCATGAAAAGTGATGTTAGTAGTAGTTGATCATTCACTACCTTGAATGAACATTTGTTGCTATTATCCTAAAATACAGATCATGATTCTTTGGTTATTGCCCCAGCTCTGTTACCATAATTCTTCATGTCTAGAGCAATCACTTTCTAGTCTAGGCCTCAGATTTCAATTCCATAAAACCAGAGGACTGAGATGGATAATTAAGACCTTTTTTAATTAAATTGTAATAATTTTTTAAAATAAGTCCTTTATTTTTTAATATCTTCATTATTTATTTATTTTTATAAATAAATGTGCCTTACCCATGCGAGGCAAGCGCTCTACCACTGAGCCACAATCCCAGCCCCAAATCATGTAATAATTTTTTTTTAGAAACTGTTTTCATTAACAAGAAGAACTTTATCTCTTGTTAAAAATATAGAAGGTAGCCATCTACCACACACTGCAAGAAGATAGTTGTTTCATTTCAGAAACAAAGGTGTAAACACTGAATATACACTTGGCTGAGACTTAGAGAAGACAATCTACTTATGGTATTGCTTCTTTTTGAAGGGATAGAAGTTTTCTTGTTTAAGATAGTGACAAAACTCTACTAGAAATCAATCCCAAGAAAGAAAGATTCTTACTTTTCCTTCATTCATCTAGTAGTTGAATTTCCCTGGGAATAAGAGAGTAGCTGTGACATTCTGTCTGTTAGCTATCAAAAATACCTTTTTCAGGGGCTGGGGTAATGGCTCAGCGGTTGAGCGCTTGCCTCGCATACGTGAGGCACTGGGTTCGATCCTCAGCACCACATAAAATAAATAAAGATATTGTGTTCATCTACAACTAAACAAAATATTTTAAAAAAAAATACCTTTTTCAGCTAGGCGCAGTGGTGCACCCCTATAATCCTAGCACTTTGGGAGGCTGAGATAAGAGAATTCCAAGTTCAAAGCCAGCCTTGGCAATAGCAAGGTCCTAAGCAACTCAGTGGGACCCTGTCTCTAAATAAAACACAAAATAAGTCTGGGGATGTGGCTCAGTGGTGGAGTACCCCTGAGTTCAATCCCCAGTACCAAAAAAAAACCCCTTTTTCTATCACTATAATCTTTTCTATTGCTATCACTCAGGAAACTCTGAGTAGAGAATAAAGATCACTTACTAAAGGGCAAAACAAGAATGCTTGAATGTGCTGAAACTGTAGATGTCAGAGAGGGTTGTGATGCTATATTCATTCAAATTCTAAATTGACAGGATGGCTCTAATGAGTGGTTACTCAGAAATTTTGGTGTCCCCGGTATTATGCCACAGAAAATGGTCACAGACAAGCTGGGGCTTTAAGGGTGCTATATGATAAACCCAAGTGATGTGGCTAGTTGTGTCATTCAGGACAAAGCATAAATACAGCACTGTCAAGACTCAGGGTAGAGGTGGAAGCCCACATAAAACCCCCAGAGACTAGGAAGGGCACCATGGATCAACCTGCCTCTTGAAGAAAAGGAAAGGAATTAGCTCTAATCTTGGGTCCTTGACTGTTCGATCACAGCACTAACAGAGACAATGAACAGCTTTTTCTGCCAGCCTAATGTTACAGTGAAAAATTAAAATGTATGCCTTCATCAGTAACCTAGAATAATTTTTTTAGAACCTCTGTCTTCTACAGAATACTTCATGCTGTCCTTGGATGTATCAAGCAAAGATGGAATATTTTAACCACAGAATGAGAAAGCAACCTGGCCCCCCTCACAACTGCTGCCACCTCTTCCTGTCCTCTCTCTGGCCCTCAATGTTCACTCCTCTTCTGCATTTGCACCCTGAGCCCTTATTGGTTCTCACCGTGGGCTCCTGGGCAGAGGTTGGCTGGGGGACAGCGGCAGGTTGGGCCTGGGGCTGTGGTCCTGCTGTTGCCAGGCTCTTCTGCTGCAGAACTGCCTGCTGCGTCATCAGCTGTTGCTGATGCAAAGCTGTGGCCAGCTGCTGTTGCTGTTGCTGCTGCTGCTGTTGTTGCTGCTGTTGTTGCTGCTGTTGCTGCTGCTGCTGCTGCTGGTAGAAGTTCTGTATCAGCTGCTGTTGAGAGCTTCCCTGGGACACCACAGGGAACTGGGCAATGGCTGGTTGCTGGGTTCCTGAATGTACTGCCTGAAACTAAGTAGGAGAGAGTGGCAAGACATGAGGAGGTAAATAAGGTCCTGTCGCAGAAGCACATTCACAAAGACTGGTCCTGATGCTAAAGGTAAGAACAGGTGGAAGTCCTGTTAGCTAGGCCTGAAAACTGATGACAGGAATCTCAGGGCATTAAAATAAACACAGCAGTACCTTATACTGCCAGACCATATCCACTGCTCTAGACAGGCTTCCAAGTGGGTTTCTAGGCCTAGGCTGAACAAAGCTACCTGACTAAATAAACATCATGTGACTCCACAAGCTGACATATAACAGAAACAAATAAATGATCTCCCGATGACAGAGTAATTCTTCTTATAAAGGATTTTAAGGTAGTCAACATTAAAATGCTTCCTTGTATAAACAGGACGATACATAATGACTTGAAAAGAATATCCTAAATGTTGACCCAGCTATTAAAACTCATATCAAGCCTTTTTTTTAAATTGTCTTTTAGTTGTAGATGAACACAAAACCTTTATTTATTTATTTATTTTTATGTGATGCGCTGAGGATCAAACCCAGTGCCTCACATATGCCAGGCAAGTGCTCTACCACTGAGCTACAAACCCAGTCCCTCATATCAAGCCTTTCTGAAAATTATTTCCCAATTGCTCTACTTTATGACACTCTGCCATCTTTAAATATTCAAAATATTCTGACTTTTTTTTTTAGATGGGGTCACGCTACATTGCCCAGACTGGTCTTAAACTCCTGGGCTCAGGTGATCCTGTTGCCTCAGCCTCCCAGGTAACTGGGACTACAGACTTGCTGGCATGCCCAGCTGTTCTGACACTTCTTATATGTCTCTCCAATCCCCACTGCTAGGGGCAATGTCCTAGGCACATAAACAGAGCTCAAAAGCCTACTAGCCAGGCGCAGCGGCGCATGCCTGTAATCCCAGCACTTTGGGAGACTAAGACAGGAGAATCGTGAGTTCAAAGTCAGCCTCAGTAATGGTGAGGCACCAAGCAACTCAGTGAGACCCTGTCTCTAAATAAAACACAAAATAGGGCTGAGGATGTGGCTCAGTGATCGAGTGGCCCTGAGTTCCATCCCCAGTATCCACCCCCCAAATAAGGGCCTACTGATGAGCAAGATTTTGCCTTGAGATACTCTACATACAGTTACCCAGTTACAGAGTTAATTTGAAGGATACTGTTTGTCTATTGGGGGCAAAGTTAAAGGGTTAGCAACAAAGCAGATGTCAAAATATAGCTGCCTATTTAAAACAGCAAAATGATGGAAACAACCCAAATGTCTATCAACAGGAAACTGAATAAACTATGATATATCCTGAAGAATATCAAATGGAGGGCTGGGGTTATGGCGCAGTGGTAGTGTTCTCGCCTAGCATGCGTGAGGCACTGGATTCAATCCTCAGCACCACATAAAAATAAAATAAAGATATTCTGTCCACTTACAACTAAAACTAAATATTAAAAAAATATCAAATGGATACTCTCAAGTTGTAAAGAGGAATGAAAGATACCTCTATAGATGGGTTAGAGGGGATAGAATTTTATAGACTTAACTCTGCAATTATGTAAATGGCTCACAATTCATAAAACAGAATTATTATTCATAAAACAAATTATTCATAAAACAAAATTGAAAAAAAATGACTAGCCAGGCACAGTAGCACATTCCTGTAATCCCAGCAACTCTGGAGGCTGAGGCAGGAGGATTCCAAGTTCAAGCCATTCCTGGCAATTTAACAAGAACCTGTCTCAAAATAAAAAATAAAGGCTTAGAGGAGCTCAGTGGAAGAGTGTCCCTGGGTTCAATCCCTAGTACTGAAGGAAAAAATAAAAGCAATAACTAAAAATGAAAAGAAAAATAATACAAAGAAACCAGTATATAGAGGCAACTAACTACAGGCAGGTAGGGTGCGTCATAGAGTATGGCTGGAGAAAGTAGGTCACTGGAGTGTGCCTTTGGGGTTTATATTTTATACCTGGTAAGCAGAACTCTCTGCTTCCTGGTTACCAATGTTCTAAGCTATTTTCCTCATCCACACCCTTCCACCATGATGTTCTGTCTCACTTTGGGCCCACAGCCCTGGAGTTAGCCATCTAATGGATTGACACTTCTAAAACTATGAGCTCCAAATAACTTTCCTCTTCTATGTTGTTCTTGTCAGGTCTTTTGGTCACAGTGATGTTAAAACTGACTAATACCACTCCCTAGGTAATAATGTGTGAAACATTCTAAGAGTAAAATGGGCAAAGAAATCTAACACTGATTTTTAGTAATCACATTTGTATTGTTATCCTGAAACTATAAACTGATTAACTATGTTAATGCTGTTAGGAATCAAGATTTCCAGATAAGTAAAAGACAACAAAATCCAAAAACGTTAAACAAAAACCCTGTAACTACAAATTTGAATTAGTAATATAAATCTGAATTGATAATGTATATTTTCTAATAACAGAAAAGATATTTTCTTAACTGTCCACTGAAAAGGCCTAGAAATAACCACCAATCCATTAGTAAGTGAGTATCTCTAGCACCAAATGGTGGTTTTTAAATATCATTTCCCTTAAAAAAATAAAGATTTCCTGTGTACAATGAATCAAATTGCACTCTGCTATCATATAAACCTAAATAGAACAAATAAAATAAATAAAATAAATAAGAGCTCCTTAGAGAAATGGATAATTCCAGGTGAAGGACAGAATGATCCTGGAAGAGTTTGTTGTCCTCAATAGCAAGGGAATCATTAAAGACTATCAGAGTCACATCCAAAGAACCCAGAAACCAATTTGAAAGTACTTCCACTGGCCAAGTAACGAACAGGCAATTTGAGTATCAAAAAATTTTGTTAAATAATGCAATGTATTGAAAAATATCAAACATGTTAAAATTCACAAATTCATAATGATATAAAACAAAAATTTCAAAGTCACTTTTGGATGATGGAGTGAACAAATTCAATATTCTGAAAACTGGCAAGCAAAGGGAAAGAATCAAGCATTTTTCTTGCCTTTTCTAAATAAACAGTACCTCAGGGTAACTAAATTGTTGATGAAAAAAGTTCTTCAGGGGCTGGGGTTGTGGCTCAGTGGCAGAGCGCTTGCCTAGCATGTGTGAGGCACTGTGTTCGATTCTCAGCACCACATATAAATAAATAAAAAATAAAGGTCCATCAACAACTTAAAAAAAAATTTTAAAAAAAAATTCTTCATAGAAAAATTCCAAGCCCTAAATGAAGCAGGAATGCTAGTATATCATTTTGTTATCGGTAGTAAAACAATGGACTTAGGAAATGATTAGCAATGGCTGTAAGCTAACTAGAAACATTAATAAAATGGATGAGACAGACAACACCTAAACACAAACACCCTGAATGGTCTTGACATCACTAAAGGAGAAGACAATCAGACATTATAGGCATCCAGATGTGATGCAACAGGAAGAAGCAAGAAGTGCCAGACCAAACGGAATACTGAGCAGGCTTCGAGAGACTACCAGTTTACAAAGATGACAGAGGAACCTACCAAATGACACCATGGGGCAATCAAGCCAAATCCAGAATGTGGAACATTCATTCCACAGAGTAACTAACCCAGTTTCTTTAAAAAATGGAAAAGGGGAGAAAAAAAGGGAAGAAGGAATATTTAGATAAAAGGGAACTTAAAAGATATATCAATCACTATGTGTTTGTAGTAAAAAATGTGAAAAATTATATGAAAAGATAATGGAAAAACTATACCAAATAACAAAATATGTGGACCTTGTTTGGATCCTCATTAAGCCAACTTAAATTATGACATATTAGAAACAGTTAAACATTACTGGAATTTTTTTTTTTTAACAGTACTGGGGATTGAACCAAGGGCCTCATACATGCTAGGCAAGTACTCTACAGCTAAGCTACATCCCAGCCCTTTTTATTTTATTTTGAGACAGGGTCTTGCTAAGTTGCTGAGGTTGGCCTCATATTTGTGATCCTCCTGCCTCAGCCTCCTGAGTTGCTGAGATTACAGGTATGCATGACCACATTCAGCACTACTGAATATTTGATGATAATAAAAAAAATTATAGTTATTTTTTCCTCCAGTATGTCCTTGAAAACAGCACTGTCACTGAGTTCCTCAAAGTATGTGATGAATTCTCCATGGCCTGAGGAGAATAGTGAATAGGCTGTGAGTTATCAATCTACTTCTTAATATTTTAGTATCTACGCAATGACGTAATAGGTAATGGCTCTCTGTCATCCTAGCACTTCCCAAAGGAAGACATCTGTACGAACTGGGCTTTTTCACAGTCATGACTCAGCCTAGACGACCTTACCTGCTGTGCCTGGGCCTGTTGCTGCTGCTGGTAAAATGTGCCTGCTGGCTGCTGTGGCTGCTGCTGAGGCTGCTGTGGCTGTGGCTGTGGCTGTTGTGCCTGCTGCTTAAGGAAGAGCTGCTGCTGGTGCTGGGGTGTGGCCTGGGCCTGAGAAGTTGTCAGACCCTGGGCTGGGGTGGAAGGCGGCTGCTGTGGGGTGGATGGAGCCTGTGGCTGCTTGGGTTGAGACTGAGGCAGAGGCTGGCTGGGTGGGACTTGGGCTTTTGGTTGAGGAACACTGCTCAAAAGCCCAGGTTGATTGCTGGGTCCTGCAATAAGAATAAACTCCATATTAGAGCTCAAAACAAATTAGACAAAAACCAGCTTTCTGACTTATCAAACCAATAGAAAGGGGGTGATAAGTAGGCAGATTATTCTAAGATCCATGTGCTCCACACTGCCTATCCACATGCTGTTTTACCCAGAATGTCTTTCCATCTTTTTGCCAAACTGTGCTTTAAATTTTTTAAAACAGGGCTCAATAACAAGATGCAATACTTGCTTCCTTCAGAAAGCCATCCTTTACCCATCATCCCAGTTAAGCCAATCACTCCTTTAGTTAGCAGCCTGAGTATCTACAGCCAACTGGCCTTTGCTGCTACTGTACATAAATACAATTTTGGCATCAGCTGGCTTGCTGCATGACAAAAGAAGTGTTCAAATGTTTTACCTGTTAGTTTACACAATCCCCACCAGGATGCCTGGATACCTAGCAGAATTCACCAAAAGCAGCTTCCTGGTAGAGGAAGTGATAGTTGTATTTGGTTACATGACATTTTAGATCAATTGGGGTATTTTTTTTTTTTTTTTTTTGGTACTGGGGATTGAACCCAGGGGAGCTTAACTACTGAGCCACTTCCCAGCCCTTTTTATTTTTTGAGACAGGGTCTTGCTAAATTGCTGAGGCTGGCTTTGAACTTGGATCTTCCTGCCTCAGCCTTCCAAGCCGCTGGGATTATAGGCATGTGCCACTGGGCCTGGTGGATCAATTGTCTTTCTTTACGAAACAAGTTACTCATCTCATTAGAAACAGAATACCAAAATACAGAGGGGTGATACATACTTCAACAGACAAAACATTAAGAGAACAATATTTTCAAAAAGAAAAACAATATTTTCCTGTGAGGGTCTAAAGGAGGTAAGTCTTGTTTTTTTAAAGGCAAGGAGAAGTGTATGGAATAAAGAGGTAGGTATGGGAAAAACAGATCAAACCACAAAATCAGGACCAAGATGAGAAAACACAGAGATGACAGGCTTCAGTAGTCTTAGAGATAGATCCATCTTAGAATATAATAAGAGGTCTCCGCTTTTGTAGCCATTGGCCACACAATTTCAAATACAGCTCACCTCATTATTCTTTTTGTGCCTTTGGATTCCATTCCTAAAGTAAAACCAGGCTTTCCAACACTTCCATAACAAAAAGGTATACTCAGTTTCAACCCAAACTAGTTACTGACCTGCAGCCTGAGGTGGGGGCTGAACTGTGGCCCTCTTCCGAGGTGTTAGAGCTGGTTGGATGGGAAGGATTCCTGGATTTGGCTGAGTCTGCCCAGCTTTAGGCCTCTGGCGGGGTGCAATTGAAGTTTCTGTGGTAGGAATGGGATCTGTCAGTCTAGAAAAGGAAAAGTAGGGGAAAGAGATTCATGTCAAGTGTGGGAAAATGGGAGATGGGTGGGGAGAGTACATAATGTTTTCCCCTCAACTCTTATCCAAACCTTCCAGATCTGCTTAGTCAATAATTCCAAAAGGATGGTAGGATGTTAACAGTGTTGTTAATGTCTTAAAAAAACGCTTTGTGGGCAAAAATGCTTTTAACACAATGACCAAACTACACTGAGCAGATTTCTTTCCAGCAGCTCTTTTCATGTGTGAAAATGCACGGTAAATCTGTATGGAGGGGCTGGGGTTATGGCGCAGTGGTAGCGTGCTCGCCTAGCACACGTGAGGCACTGGGTTCGATCCTCAGCACCACATAAAAAAAATAAAATAAAGATATTCTGCCCACATACAACTAAAAAATAAATATAAAAAAAATCTGTATGGAATACAATGTTTCTCAAGCTTATACACTCTAGAGAACCTTTTACCCAATACCACCTAGGATTTCCCAGAATACACTATGGGTAATGATGCAAAAAGGGGGTTTGAGACAGGTGTTTGTTTTCAGAGATACAGGGAATTCAAAGTTGGTTGAAGACAGCTGTCAAATGGTCTCTATAGCTGGGTGTGGTGGTACACACCTATAATCCCAACAACTCAGGAGACCAAGGCAGAAAGATCCTAAGTTTGTGGCTAACCTGGGCAACTCATTGAGACTGTAAGGAGCATATGCCATAGACATGCCAGGACAAGCCAGGACTCACTAAGTTGCTGGCCATAAGGAACAACAGCCATTGACATGTTTAGTCATGCCTATTTGCAATCAATAAGGGGCTGTAAGGGGCACCAGCCATAGGTATGCTGAGCAGTGACTGGTTACAATGGATAGGGACAATAGCTCCATGGACATGTGCAAAGAATATGCCCAGCTGCAATTACATTATCTCACTGTTCATAACCAATGGACATTGACTTTCATTGGGTGTAACCAATCACCAGCTTACACCACCAAATTCAAACTATATTTAAACTGCTTGTCCTGCCACATTGGGGGTTTTTGCTCCACGGACATCAGTGAGATGGCTGCCTTGCTGTCTGTCCCTCGATCAACTCCACCATTCCCTGATGTCCAGCCGTCGGCTAAAGAGAACCACCAGACAAACAAAACATCTGCTCTTTAGCTAAGAGAAGTCGCATGGCACCAGAGGTATTTTGGGGCTTGTGGTTGTCCTAGGATTGTGTGAATTGCTTGTAGTGTTTAGTTGCCCTAGGAGAGCATGACTTGCTTATAGTCTTTAATTAGTGCACACTGAATGCTAGTTGTGGTGCTCCAGCACACCCAACACTTTTTGAATTAATTGTTTATATTTGATGACTGGTGTGACTGAACATACGCTTGCATTTAAAGACAATCTGCCTCCAAGTAATTATTAATTGTGTCACTCGCAACAGAGACCCTGGCTCAAAATAAAAGGGCTGGGAGCACTGGGGCTGTAGCTCAGTGGTATAGCACTTACCTAACATGTATGAGGCCCTAGGTTTGATTCCCAGCACTGAAAGGAAAAAACAAAAAACAACCAAAAAGGTCTCTACAATGAAAAGCAAATGAGTGAATCCAACCAGAAGGAATAAATAATCTGAGATAAAGGATTTAA